>JAAAWM010009952.1:0-31407 GCA_036873465.1 Thinopyrum obtusiflorum
CCAGCCAGTCCTCGTAGAGGTCGTCGACGGGGCGGTAGCGCAGGAGTTCGCATGCCATGCACAGCGCGGCCTGCGCGTCCGTGGGAGCGCGACGAGCGTGAGACGATGAGCCGGCCGGGGTCAGTGACGGAGTGGCGGTGCGGCCGTCCCGCCGCACCAAGGGGTGCAGCGAGGATGCTTGCTGCTTGTTTCCCGCCGGGCCGGTGGCGGCAGGTGACGGTGAACAACGGGGAGGCCCGCTGTCGGGAGCCGTCTGAGCAACGCGGGCGGCGAGGGTGGCCCGGCGCTCAGCGCGAGCTCGGCGAGCGTCCGCCATGGAGACGACGAAGCGACGGAAGGAAAGCTTCGGCGCACCCCTACCTGGCGCACCAAATGTCGAATTTCGGGTTCCGGCAAAACCCTTGAGGTTCAAACACTGGGGGGCGGGCGAAGATTTCCCCTACCTAATCACGCCCTCAGCCTCACCGCGGTCTCAAAGCTTAGCTCGACAAACTCGCAACACAAGAGACACGAGATTTATACTGGTTCGGGCCACCGTGGCGGTGTAATACCCTACTCCAGTGTGGTGTGGTGGATTGCCTCCCGGGCTGGGGATGAACAGTACAAGGGAAGAACAGCCTCCTGAGGAGAGGTGTTCTTGTGCTTGGTGGGTGTGAGGATGAACTGAATCAGTTCAAGATGACCTGCCTCCTACTGTGGTGGCTAGTCCTATTTATAGAGGCCCTGGTCCTCCTCCCAAATATCGAGCGGGAAGGGAGCCAACAACGGCCAATTTGAAGGGGGACAGCTAGTACAAGCTATCCTGACAAAAGGTGGTCTTCGCCTGCCAAAGGCTCTGGTGGTGACGCCATCTTGGGCTCCACGGTGACCTCCGTCCTGCCGTCCTGCTGGTCTTGGTCTCGTTGCAACGATACAGAAACCTTTGCCTGATGCCTCGGTGCTCCTCGCCTGCGGTTGCCTCCTTAGTACCAAAGAGGGAACAAGGACACTGTGCGCACTGGCGCCCGCCTGGTCTTGGTCGTCATGGCTTACGTCATTGGAACCTCGCGAGTTTCGCCTTGCCTTGATCTCTCCGCCCCTCGCGAGCCAGCCTGGTGAGGCCGCCCCCGAGGAGGTCTTGTGTCATCTGCCTCGCGAGGCTTGGCCCCTCACGAGGGTCTTGAGTGATTGCTGGTGAAGACGGGCCGTACTGGGCCACGAGTAGAGCCATGCCGTGGGCCGCAGGCAGGCATGTCTGGGGACCCCCGTTCGCAGAACACAGACAGGTGGGTCGGCCGCTGGGCTGGGGCAGCGACGGGGTGGCAAGCCTTGCCGCGGTCTTGCTGACATTCCCGACAAGGGTCTTGCCGGGGCCTTGTGGGTGCCCTCGGCAAGAGTCTTGCTGAGGCCTCGTGGGCATCTTCGGCAGGAACCTTGCCGGGGCCTCGTGGGCATCCTCGGCAAGGAGCCTCGCTGTTGTCTTGTCCTCTGGTTCCTACCTAGGCCTCGCAGGCCTTTGGTCTTCATAAAGATCTGCATGCCACCATGGAGATGCCTCCTGAGCCTTGGTTCCAATGTGGTTGATGGCGTCGGAACTCTTAGACTCAAGGGTGGCAGCCTCGTTGGTGTTGGGTAAGTTGCCCCGGCAAGGCTCTTGCCGGGGCTGTGAAGGCCGCCCCGGCAAGGGCCTTGCCGTGGGAGTTTCACCTCACCCCTCTGCTCTTCATGCTTCTGGTCTTGAGCACGGCTCTGGTGGTCTTGCGTCTTGGCTTCCTCTGCCCTGCCGAGCATGGCCACGGGCGTGTGGCTGCGACTGCCCGCGCTCTCCATGCTTCTGGTCTTGAGCACGGCTCTGGTGGTCTTGCGTCTTGGCTTCCTCTGCCCCGCCGAGCGTGGCCACGGGCGTGTGGCTGCGACTACCCGCGCACAAGTAAAGGGGCGCAAAAAGGACCCCTACTTTTGTACACCAACATAGTGAGAACAAAGCAACATATATCAAGCAATGGCGAAGTCTAACTCTCTTCCTATGCATCGGCATGTCATACAAGAACAATTCATGCACATCAAGTAAAGGCCAATACATAGCATAAGAAGTTTCTTGCAATTTTATCGTGTTGGAAACATAGAGAGATGGAGATGTAGTTCCTCTCTCATAATAATTGCAAGTAGGAGCAGCAAGCACATGCATATTACATTCATCAAAATTATCATGTGCAACGGTAAAAGGCAACCCATCAATATAATCCTTAATAAGTGCAAACTTCTCCGATATAGTGTAGTTGGGAGAATTCAAAAAGATAATAGGACTATCATGTGTGGGTGCAATAGCAACAATTTCATTCTTAATATAAGGAACTATAGCAAGTTAATCTCCGTAAGTATCATTCATATTGGCATCTTGGCCACAAGCATAGCAAGCATCAATTTCATCAAAAAGGGATATTTCAAAAGAATCAACGGGATCATAGCAATTATCATAGCATTCATCCTTCGGTAAGCATGAAGGGACATTAAACAATGTATGAGTTGAAGAGTTACTCTCATTAGAAGGTGGGCACGGGTAGCTAATCCGCTATTCCTCCTTTTGTTCTTCGCTCTCCTCATCATCTTTTTCATCCAATGAGCTCACAGTTTCATCAATTTCTTCTTCCATAGACTCCTATAAAATATTAGTCTCTCCTTGGACAGCGGAGACATTCTCAATAAATTCATCAATATCGGAATTGTATTTATAATTATCATAGCAATATTTAAGGATAGCAAAATTTTCAGGTCTATAAACTGAATCATCAAAATCTTCAAACTTTTCAAACAAAGATTCAATTTCATAAGCACCCTTGAAAGCAACAAAATCTTCTATTCGTTCCACATCATAGTAATCATATATACCACTAGCATAAGAGGCCAAGGTTTCATTATCATTAAATTTGCATGAAAAGGGAAGATGTGGAGCGTTCATCCTAGAGCAACAAGTATAATCATATCTCAAGCATAGCTCCCAAGCATACCAATGCAACATATGAATTTGATCCCATAACAATTTCCCTTTATGAGTCAAGCGATAATCCCTAAAGTATTCACGTTGATCCAGTGTTACTCCCATTATATTGTTGAATAGGGTTTTCTCAGGATTATCAAAGTAGTGCATAATATCTTTCACATAATGAGCATCGAGGGTTTTAGGAGGTTCCCCATCTCCATGAGTAGCAAGTACCACTAATTTTTGGGGTATTTTGTGTTCCATATCCATAACTAAAGATAGAGAATAACTTAGAACAGGAAATAAAAACTACTTAGTGATAAAGCAAACAAGCACACACGAGAATATTCACCCACGCTATTGCTCCCCGGCAACGGCGCCATAAAAAGGTCTCGGTAACCCACAAGTATAGGGGATCGTTTGTAGCCTTCTTCGATAAATAAGAGTGTCGAACCCAATGAGGAGCTAAAGGTAGAACAAATATTCCCTCAAGTTCTATCGACCACCGATACAACACTACGCACACTTGACGTTTGCTTTACTGAAAACAAGTATGAAACTATTTGGCAAGAATAAAACTATGAGTACTTTGCGAGAATAAAACTATGAATAAATTGCAAGGTAATAAAGGTGGATAGCTTTTGTCAACAAGAAAGTCATTTGTCCCTAGGCAATCGATAACAAGTACCAGTAATCATTCTTGTAATTCTATATGAGGGAGAGGCATGAGCTAACATACTTTCTCTACTTGGATCATATGCACTTATGATTGGACCCCTAGCAAGCATCCACAACTACTAAAGATCATTAAGGTCGTGAAACCCAACCATAACATTAAGTATCAAGTCCTCTTTATCCCATACGCCATAACCCACTTATCCGCGCTTAGGCTGTTGTCATCGCCCGCAACACTGACAATAAGCAAACCACCAACATGTTGCAACACCCTACATCGGGGGGCCCTCACATTTGTGCGGGACGGAGGGCACTGTAGGACAGCACCATAAATAAAATATACAATCATACCAACCAAGATCATGATTAACCCATAGGACAAAACGGATCTACTCAAACATCATAGGATAACCATAGATCATTGGGAAATAATATATGGAGTTGAGCACCATGTTTAAGTAGAGATTACAGCTGGGAGAAGGGGTGTTACACCGCTACATAGAGGGGGAGAAAGTTGGTGTTGACGGTAGCAAGGTTGTTGATGTAGATCGCCATCACGATCCTTGCCCCGGCGGCGTTCCGGCGCCACCGGGAGAGAGGGGCAGAGAGCCCCCCTCCTTCTTCTTCTTCCTTGGCCTCCCCCCTAGATGGGAGGAGAGTTCCCCCTCTGGTCCATGGCCTCCATGGCGGCAGAGGGGCTGGAGCCCCTCCGAGATTGGATATCCCTCTTTGTTATCTTCTATTTCGTGCTCCCCAGATCTGGCCCTTCACGGTTTCTTAACTTCCCGAAGATCCGTAACTTTGATTGCGCTGAATTTTTTACATGATTTTTTTCCATAAGTTATCTTTCTTGTGCCAGAAGAAGGGCCCCAACTGCCTTATGGGGTGGGCACAAGACACCTGGTCGTGCCAGGGGGTGCCTGGCGTGCCCCGGTATGTTGTGGAGGCCATGGGCCTCCGTTAGCGTTGATTCCAAGTCCCAATAATCACATATATTCCAAAAGAATTCTCCGTAATTTTTTATCATGTTTGGACTTCATTTGATATGGATTTTCTGCGAAACAAAAAACATGCAATAAAGAGGAACTGGCTCTGGATCAATAGGTTAGTCCAATAAATCATATAAAAAGTTGCCAAAATATGTGAAAGTTGTATAATATTGGCATGAAACAATCAAAAATTATAGATACGACGGAGACGTATCAACAGCCGAGTTGAAAAGGGCAACAACATCTAACTCAAGCTTACAAATGGTACAAAAGCCCAAGGATTAATTGTTCATCAGGTACAAAACCCAGACTGAACATGGCAATAAGATCTAACCGGACCATTATTTTTGGCAGTCAGAAGCAAATGGATTGGTCTGATCCATAAAATCAACATCCTATGCATAAAAGTTTACTGGAATATGACCACAATGTGTTGTAAATAGAAGCCGAGCGCATTCAGAAGCCCATTTGTACACCTGAAACTTCTTTTTTTGCTCTTCAACATATCCATCCGTGAGAAATTTCTTGTTGAAAAACTTAAGCCTCATTGACAATAGTAACCTCGCATTCAACAGGAAGAATGTGACCAAGCTTCTGTTTGCATGGTTGTATGCATATCCTTCCATCGTTATTGTCCTCAAATGAATGTCATGATAACTGAGAAAATCCCGGTGCTTATTACGCCACCAATTTGTTATATGTTTTTCTCCATGTGTTAGTGCCTATGTAGACATGAAGATTGAAAACAGTTAAGGTCTAAAAAAAGAGTATGTCAAAAGAGCGACAACTGAATGGTAATTCTAGTACAATATATATGGGCTTTCAATGTGCATGAAATAATCACCTTTATATACAAATTCTCCAGACATGGGATGCATCACAGCAAGCCAATGATTGCGTTTAGATCAATACTAAACATTCCAATATATGAGATCTTGACAGAATCCAGCACCACTGATTGGCTATCGATGGACGAATTCTTCATTGAGCATATAACATAATATTAGAATCCAAAGTGTACTCCAAGATGATATAAAACTTATGCGCACAAATGTAAAATGCAGCTTATGATTACAAAAGTGTAGATGATAATATACAGTACCTGAATAAGTGTGGAGCCAAACACCATCTTGTGAAATTTAAATGGATCACGAATTACACCCAAGGTATCCAGTTGAGGCGCATAGACGACAATTATTTGCGAAGGTATATAACAATAATCAAGGAGCAACCTTTGAAGTGAAGGGGCATCTTCCATGATGATTTTCTATCCTTCCAAACAAATTCCAATGATTTTAAGGTGAGGCGGCTTTATTTGGAGACAACCGATAAGGATTTCTATTCCCAAAACAAGAAGCAAGCACTCCAGGGCAGGGCAACTGGAGTGAATGATGTTGTGCAGTGAGGCCTCCGACAGATCAACCACCACAAGGGGAAGTTTTTTTAGCAGTGGGAGTCAAAGCTTTTGAACTAGATTGTCTGGTAGATGGCACCAGGCGAAGGTGGTGGTGTGGAGAGAGGAGGAAAACCACGAGATGGACAACGGTGGTGTGGGCACAAATACACGGCGTTCGGTTCGTGGTATGTAATTTCCATAGTAATGGTAGAACTCAAGCTACTGGAGTTTTTTGAATTCAGGTGATGTCAGCCAGGCATCCACCATGAAGGGTATGGGCAGCGGGTAGCGTGTCAGGATGCAGAGGCATTGAACGGAGCACTGGTGGGAGGAGATGATGCCTCTGAGGAGTTCAAAATCATGAACAACAGATAGCTAAAGACAGTCAAGATTAAGGGACGTGGCGCGCCATAGAGGGCGCCACCGAGTTGAGAGGACTTGGGTGCGGCAGCAATCCTTGGTGAGGAGAAGAGAGATGATCTCCCGAAGGATGGCGTTCGAGAGATCGCTGATGCGGTCCACCCGAGATTCTACGGGTTCCTCAGATTCGGTGGGGGGCTCGCCGCTTCTCCCCGCGCTGCCGGGTGCGGGATCTACAACTAGCGTCGCCGCTGGCGGGAGCCTCGTCTTCTTGGCGCTGGGGCCAACCGACTCCATTTTCCTTGCGGGCGTCGCGCCAAGCTCATGGGTTTTAGCAGAGTAGCGGGAGACGAGCCTAGTGGCAGTGCGAGTGGGGAAGAAGGAGGGCTGGGGTTTTCTGTAGGAGCGAGGAAGAAGAGGAGCAGGCGTTTTCTGTACAAGTGAGGAAGAAGGTGAACGGGGTTTTCTGTATGAGTGAGGAAGATGGGGAGCGGAGGGAATTGGGGGGCGATGGAAGCGGGAGAATCCAGCGAGCTGCAGTAAGTGGAGGCAAGGAGGAAGGAGGGTTTTTCTCGGATCGCCCCTCTTCAAGAAATATGGGCTTTTCCTCGCAAAAAATAAGAACAAATGGGCTTTAAGATGGATAGGCTTTTGTATCGGCCTAGTCGGTTGCTCGTGTTTCGTACTGGACGGCCTTAACACTAGAGGCAGCCCATTAGAGACACTATCTAGCTTTTCAGCTTATTGTCCATTCGGAAGAAAAAATAGACACCCTCCAGCTTATGGCTCCTCATCGGTAGCATTTTACAAATTTAAAAAAAAGTTATGGCTCCTTCTCGAGCCTGCTTAGCACCCAGAAAATTAGAGGATGATGCACTGCATGCAGACACCACACTGGCCATAGTGCAGCAAAATGAGGGGTGAAATAATAGGCCCACATATAGACTCTAAGAGCAAGTACTACAATAATGGACTTATAGCCCGTTTACATGGCACTTTTGCCTATGTGGAGGAGAGAGACATAGAAAAATGATGGGAGTGGGCTCTCATGCAAGAGCCTAGCTATATGCATACACCAAGGCAAATGCAATAAATATGAAGAAAGAGATAGAAAGAAGGTGAAAAAAACTAGTACTCTTATATCCAACCTTGTTTTTTTCGAAAAGGGAGATCTCCCCGGCCTCTGCATCAGAGCGATGCATACGGCCATCTTATTAAACCAAACAAAAAGGTTCCAACAAGGTCTCAAAGTCTCCAACTGGAAAAAGACAAAAGCTCACACAGAGCCAAAAAAGTGCTAGACACACAAACTAGCCAAATAAAGGACGCCACAACCGGCTGGCTAAAGAGCGATAGGTAAACTAATTGCCTATCCTATTACATGACCGCCATCCAAACCGGTTGAAGATATCCTGAGCTACCATCTCCCAACGGACAGATCCAGTAACCAAATGCTCCCTGGCCTCCATCTAAGTGAGTAGCGACCACGAACGGATCAATGCCGTGGCTCGGAAGATAACCTGCAAAAAATGAATACGTGATGTTCTGTTAAAAACCAAATCATTTCTGCAATTCCAGATAGTCCACAGCAAAGCGCATACTCCTACACGAATATGTCTCGCTAAGTCGGGCTCAATCCCATTAAGCCACGTCCCAAATAACGTGTTGACAGAATTCGGTGGAGTAATATTAAAAGCAATGTGGACCGTCTGCCAAAGAACTCTGGCTAGCGGGCAATCTAGAAACAGGTGCTTGATCGTCTCATCCTGATCACAAAAACTACACCTAGTAGGTCCTGTCCAATTACGCTTTGTCAGGTTGTCCTTGGTTAAAATAACTTGTTTATGGACAAACCACATAAACACTTTTATTTTCAATGGAACTTTGACCGCCCAAACATGCTTGGAGGTAGGAATGAAGCTCGAATTGATAACATCAATATACATTGATTTAACTGTGAATACTCCAGACCTAGTAAGCTTCCAGCGTAATTCATCTGGTTGTTGAGAAAGCTGAACCTCCATCAGTCTCCTAACTAGACGGAGCCATTCTTCCCAACGATTGCCCGCTAGCGACCGTCTGAACTGAATATTAAGGGGGGTAGATTGAAATACCGTTGCAACGAACACCTCGCGTCGTTGAACAATACGATATAAAGACGGGTATTGAATGGCCAAGGGTGCCTCTCCGAGCCAAGTATCCTCCCAGAAACGTGTACTAGCACCGTTGCCAATAATAAACTTTGTCCTATTAAACAAGGATTGTTTGACTTTCATCAGTCCTTTCCAGAAAGGCGAATCGGTCGGCCTGACTGTCATCTGGGACAAAGTTTTGGTCTGAAGATACTTGCTACGAAGGATTTGCGCCCACGTGGCATCCATCTCACTGGACAGCTTCCACAGCCACTTACTGAGAAGGCATCTGTTCTTAACTTCAAGATTCTCAATACCAAGACCCCCTTGGTCTTTCGGTCTACAGATGATATCCCATTTGGCTAGGCGGTATTTTCTTTTTAGTTCATCACCCTACCAAAAGAAACGCAATCGATAGAAGTCCAGTCTTTTCCTGACTCCAACTGGGACTTCAAAGAACGACAAGAGAAACATAGGCATACTCGTGAGCACCGAATTTATCAGAATTAATCGGCCTCCGTATGACATGAGCTTGCCCTTCCAGCAACTCAGTTTCTTTTCAAATCGGTCTTCGATGCATTTCCATTCTCTGTTTGTTATCCTACGGTGGTGGATTGGAATACCTAGGTAAGAAAAAGGTAAAGCCCCCAAATCGCACCCAAACAATTGCCTATAAGCCTCTTGTTCATCCTTGGCTCTACCAAAGCAGAACAACTCACTCTTGTGAAAGTTAATCTTTAACCCGGTCAATTGTTCGAAGAGGCATAACACCAGCTTCATATTTCTCGCCTTGGCCAAGTCATGCTCCATAAAGATGATTGTATCATCAGCGTACTGAAGGATGGATACACCTCCATCAACAAGATGAGGTACCAAGCCACCTACTTGACCATTCTCCTTAGCCCTTCCTATCATAATTGCTAACATATCAACCACAATGTTAAACAGGATAGGGGACATCGGATCTCCTTGTCTTAGGCCTTTATGTGTCTGGAAGTAATGACCAATATCGTCATTCACTTTAATTCCAACACTCCCTTTTTGCGTAAACGATTCAACCTGGCGGCGCCAGGCTTCATCAAAACCTTTCATACGCAATGCCTGTTGGAGGAATGGCCATTTGACTTTATCGTACGCTTTCTCGAAATCCACCTTAAACACTACTCCATCTAATTTTTTTGAATGGATTTCATGGAGCGTTTCATGAAGGACTACCACCCCTTCAAGGATGTTTCTGTCCGGCATGAAAGCAGTTTGGGACTGTTGCACCACAGAATACGCAATTTGTGTGAGCCTATTAGTCCCGACCTTGGTGAAGATTTTGAAACTAACATTGAGAAGGCAGATCGGCCTGAACTGCTCTATTCTCACAGCATCCGTTTTCTTAGGAAGCAGTGTGATTGTTCCAAAATTCAAGTGAAATAGTTGAAGCTGACCAGAGAACAGATCATGAAACATAGGTAACAAATCCCCCTTAATAATGTGCCAGCACTTTTTGTAGAACTCGACCGGGAATCCATCCGGTCCGGGAGCCTTATTGTTTTTCATCTGTGCAATAGCATCAAACACCTCCTTCTCAGAGAATGGGGCAACCAGAATATCATTATCAGCAGCCGATAGTTGAGGCACATCCTCAGTCCTGGACTCATCGAGGGACACACTACTATCCTCCGGAGGTCCAAATAACTGCTTGTAATACTCGGTTATATAAGTTTTGAGGTTGTCCTGTCCTAAAATCATTCCTTCATCTTGTTCAAGCTGAAAGATTCTCTTCTTTCTGTGCTTACCATTAGCAATCAAGTGAAAGAATTGAGTGTTCGCGTCCCCCTGAACAAGTTTGCGGACCTTAGCCCGCAATGCCCACTTCAATTCTTCTTCGCGGAGAAGTTCTTTCAACCTCTTCTCCGCCTCAAGTTTAACCTGAAGCTCTGCTGGTTGCAGAATCGTAGTTTCAGCCTTTAAGTCTAGGGTCTGAATAAGAGAAAGGAGCCTGTCCTTCTCAATCTTATACACCCCACTAAGGTGCTTAGCCCACCCCCGTAAGAAACTTCTCAAATACCTTATCTTATTCTGCCAACGCTCGACAGAAGTCCTACCTCCTGCACCCTTAGCCCACTCCCTGGCAATTAGGTCCAAGAAACCTTCACGTTCAAACCAGGCCATCTCGAAGGAAAAGGTATTTTTGTTTCCCACATGGTTTGGCTCCCCTGAGTCCACGAACAAGGGTGTGTGATCAGATATTCCACGCGAGAGGGCTTGTACCGTTACGAGAGGGAACTTCTGTTCCCACTCAACGCTCGCGAGAACTCGATCAAGCTTTTCATATGTCGGGTTTGGCATAGCATTAGCCCAGGTAAACTTTCTACCAGAAAGCTCTATCTCCCTCAGATCCAAGCTTTCAATAATGGTATTGAACATAAACGACCACCTGCCGTCAAAATTATCATTATTCTTCTCCTCTCTCCTCCTAATGATATTGAAATCACCCCCAACTAAAATTGGAAGCTGCTCGGACCCATAGATTCGAACAAGGTCCGCCAAAAACTCCGGTTTAAGCTCGGGCTGTGCGGCACCATATACCGCCACCAAAGCCCAGTTGAAACCATCAGCTTTAGACCTAACTCGAAACTTAACCGCGAAGTCGCCCATCACTACACTTCGGACTTCAAGTGAGTCGCATCTCACACCAAGCAAGATCCCACCCGATCTTCCTCGTGGAGGCAGACAGTGCCAATCGAACTCAACACCGCCCGCAAGAGAAGTAAGAAACTGGGGCGCAAAGTTTTCTCGACTAGTTTCCGAGAGAGCAATAAAATCTAATCGATGCTCTAGAGATGCCTCAGCAAGAAACCTTCTTTTAGCCAAGTCTTTCAGACCTCTGCTATTCCAAAAGATTCCTTTCATAATTCATCATGAAATTTTTTGGTAGTCTGGATCCTAGCACTCCTACGAACCGCAGAATCGGGATAAATCTTCCGTTTCCACTTGCGCTTAGGTTTACTAGGTTCTTCCACCCGGTCCTCATAACCGGGCTCAGCGTTACTAACCACTGCATTAACTAGAGGTACATCGTCATCCTCAGACTCATGGTTGGATGGTGCTACATCCGCACACAGATTATCGAGCACTCTGACCCCCAACGCATCAATCTCATCATCATTCAAAGTTTTACCGCTGCCAGATTACGAATAGTCTCTAAGGCACGCTCCGCCTCCAAATCTAAAAGATCATTCACCGAATTGGAAATTTCACTACCAGTAGCCCCTAGCGAAACTCCTAATTGGTTTGCATTATGAATAATCTCCTCATTAGAAAAATGCAATAAAGAATTAGATATGTTGACGGACATACCAGTAGAAATCTCAGCATCACGAAGTTTGGCCGCCCTCATAGCGCACCTCTGCTGCATGTCATCAACCTCGGGAAGATCCTGGATGCGAGCACTCATCCGTCTCCCCATCGAGACCGGGTCCGGGATCCCGCCGAAAGCAACGACCTCCTCCCTAGTAAAACCTCGCGCTGAATCCCGCAAAGGGTTAACCAAAGTTACCGGAGGAGGCGACAGAAGGCTCCCATGCCCCTCGGACAAGTGACCCACACCGAGGCCCTGGGCCACAGGCAAGTCGGAAGAGAGGAAATCAGGGGCCTCCTGCCCGAGCCCTCCTCCCGCCCCACCCCTCGGCCCAGAGGAAGGCGCCGGCGTCGTAGGAGACGCGGTCATCCCGACCGCCGAAGAAGAAGGAGGAACCAGGGCCACCTGCCCCAGACCCCCCCCCAGCGCCACTGGATGCGTGGTCGCCGTCGCCGCGACCGGAGAAGAAGTGGCCGAGGCCACCTGCCTCGGACCACCTCTCCCAGAACCAGCCGACGTCCTCGTGTCCGGCGTCGCTGGCGTCTGGATAGGGAGGAGAGAAGTCGAGGCCACCTGCCCCGAACCCCCTCCCCCGAGCACCACTTCGGACGCAGTCATCATCTCCGGGGCCTCAGCCGCAGGTAAAGCAAGGGAAGGAGAAGCAACCACAGGCTCCACCTCCCCCACTCCAACCAAAGTCCTCGCCGATGATGTCCTCACCAAGCCTCCAACCCTGGATCCGCCAGCAACCTCGAACTCCAACACAGGAAGCGTGTGCTCAAACACATCATCAGAATCTACCCGATCACTCCAAAGTCTGGGAGGGGCAGATGCTGGCTCAAAAGACCCAAAACGCAGCGAAGTCATAGGCACCGAGGGCGAAGGTGCTGGCTCAACCCCGGCCCCATCCCCGGGCAACTGAGCAACAGGGCCGGAACCGTTAGACCCCTCTCGTGTAGCCTCATCAGTCGGTGCCCCCTTAGCCCCCGCACTGTCGTCACCCTCGTGCATATCTACATCATTCCCATTAATCGCCTCAGCAAACAGATCAGTGTCCTCAAACTCGATCTCAAGGGGGAAAACCTCTCCCCTATAAGTCCAGTTTACCACATCAGGTACAAACTCAATGTCCAGAACGCTCACTAGAAGCCTGGCCACTCCATGAGCACGGGTAAAAGCCATATCCACTCTCTCCGTTTTCCCAACCATAATGCCCATACTTGCCACAACTCGGACGTCCTGCAAAGGCTTAGAAGGAGCCCTCGAAAACCTCAACCAGACCTGCGTAAGGGGCTTACCCTTAGGCTCTGCCTTCTTCCACTCATGAAACTCCAGAATGCATTTAGTGCCAGGAACTCTACACAAGCCAAAGCTTAGAAGCCTCTGCAAATCATCCACAGTGAGAAAGTCAACCTTAAACACATTGGCCTCGAGACTGACCAGCTCCCATTGGAAGTCACCCGGCGCCAGCTCCTGAAGCCTCCGTACAATCTGAGCCTCAGTCACCTCACCCTGGGTAGCTTTCACAATCCCGGTGGTCAAACTCTGTATCTCCTCCGGAATCTCTCTCGCGGCCGGGGACTCAAAAAACATCAACTCAGCACAATATACTCCATACATTGTAAGAGCCGGAGCCTGGTCACCCAAAAACGGGCAATCCCCCGAGGCATGTGCTGGTTTGCCACACGAATCACACAGCTCCGCCACGCACTCAGCAATGAAGTGGCCCTTCTCACCACAACGATAGCATAACATCCTTTCCTTCTTACGCGCCCACTTGGACGCCCTCTCTGCAACAGACCTTTCGCCAGCCTCAGCCACGGCCCCAGTCGCAGGAACCTCCACGTTGGCCAGGGCCGTCACCACATCCATCGCCTGGCTAGGAAGCTCAGTGGACTGAGTGTGATCGGTCTCTATGGCTGACGCCGCAGGGTCAACAACTGCCGGAGGCGGAGGCTGTCTGCGATACCTCCCACGGCCACCACCCCGACCGCCACGATGTCCACGGTAACCACCTCTCTGGCGGTGATCCGGGCCGGAGGCTCCCTCGACAAAGCCACCTGGAGGGCCGAGAAACGGTCTCTCAGCTGACCCGTCACTCTGCCAGGCATAACCCCGACCGCCTCCCGTGGATGAGGAACCACGATGCTGTCCATCTCCATACGCATCGTAACCATCGTCCCCCCACTGGCGTCGGGGCAGATCATATGACTCTCTAGTGCTCGAATTCTGCCTTGTCTGCGACGGTCCCGAACGGTTCTGAGCAGGCCTCGCGACGGAGTGAGGCGGAGGAGCGGCACGAGGCTGACCACCGGCAGGCGTTGGCACAACCCCACGGGCCGCTCCACCCCGGCCTGCTGCAGCCACCACAGCCACACCCGGCGCCTGCGGCCGAGGCTCACCCCGACCCGCGGCCGGTTGTGCAACGGCAACCACGCCCGGTGCCGGAGGCCGCAGACCGCCCCTCCCGGCCGCAACCTGCAAGGGCACCTGCCCCGGCGGCCGAGCGCCCAAGTGGCCAACGCCGCGACCCTGGGTGCCCTGAGTCACACCACCGCCCACCGGCGGCCTCTGGCCAAGCGGCCCCAGAGCCCCGCGCCCGGCACCCACAGCCGGCAGCGGTGCGACTCCGCCCGGCGGTGGTGCAGCCCCGCCCCGACCAACTGCAACAGTGGCGGGTTTCTTGGCGGGCGGCGCCGCAGCCCCGCGGCCAGCCATGGACGCTAGCGGCCGGATTCTTGTCGCCCGACCCAACCCACACACCCGGAAGCCAGGAGTCCCTCGCCTGTGAACCCTAGCAGCAGTAGACGACGGCTCCCGATCGGTGAAACAATCGATCTCGGATGTGCATCCCGATCGGAGGCACGGGCGTCACGGCCGTCGCCGGCGCCGGACGACCGCCCTTCTGCCTCGCACTCTTCCTTCTCTTAACAGTAATCCATGACTCCGGCCTAATCAAGTCGAAAAGCATAAGATTTGGAAGACTCACCTTAGGTAGGGGACCCTTCCAAGGTCTGAGCGCCGTCGCCGCCGTTCGCCGATGAACAACGCGTCGAATCATCTCTTTCTTTTCGCCCGCATGAAGCCCTATACGTGCCGGATCGTCCGATGGCAGAACTCGATCGATCGTCGTTGCAACTTCATCCTCATTGTAACCTGAATGAAAAAATTCACAAATAAGATCTGACGGCGTTGGTGACGGAGGAGAAACCGCCGGGATCTCGTCCCCATCGTCATCCACATCGTCCTCATCGGAATCGGCAAGGGCCCAAAACCGGCCGCCGACGCGCCGGCGATCACCGACGGCAATGGACGGTGCCGCCACGGTCGCGCGCGCAGGCGACCGCCCTGTCGCCCGCCCAGTCGCCCGCGCCATTGACTGTGTGCTTTGATTGGGCGAAGGCAGCGGTCGACCAGGATGCGGGGGCTCCTTACCTTATAGCTAACCTTATTGTATAAGTGACTATAAGTGATGACTATATATGACATGGCAACATCATATAGCCAGTAGTAAGCTATACTATTAACCATGCTCTAAAGGTTCACATGCTAGTCAGCATTCACATTAAACTAAGCTTCACAAAATACGGTATGCATACTAGCTAACAATGATGTCGGCCCTGTTTGCTTGAGCTTCAGGAACCAGATTCAGCTTTGTGGGTGAAGCTGAATCTGGAATCTGAAACAAACAGTTATTTCGAATCAGCTTTACTAGTGAAGTCAGCTTTGCCAGTGAAACTAAATCTGGAATTTGAAAAAAACTATTATTTTGGATCAGCTTTACTAGTGAAGCCAGCTTTGCCAACGAAACTAATCTTCAATCTGAAACAAACAGCTATTTCAAATCAACTTTACCACTAAAGCAAATCTACGGTATGTCAGGCTCAATCTGGTACACATACTGGCTAACAATGTGAAGCTCAATCTGGATTTGGGTCATTTTGTGATGCCCCCAATTCAATCATACACTAATCATACACGCAAATGTGTACGATCAAGATCAGGGACTCACGGGAGGATATCACAACACAACTCTAGACACAAATTAAAATAATACAAGCTTTATATTACAAGCCAGGGGCCTCGAGGGCTCGAATACATAAGCTCGGATTCAAACGAGTCAGTGGAAGCAACAATATATGAGTACGGACATAAGTTAAACAAGTTTTCCTTAAGAAGGCTAGCACAAAAGCAGCAACGATCGAAAAGGCAAGGCCTCCTGCCTGGAAGCCTCCTATCTACTCCTGGTCATCGGCGGCCTCCACGTAGTAGTAGGCACCCTCGGTGTAGTAGTAGTCGTCGTCGAAGGTGACGTCTGGCTCCTGGGCTCCACCATCTGGTTGGGACATCCGAGAAGAAAGGAAAAGGCGGAAAAGAGGAAGCAAAGCAAGCGTGAGTACTCATCCAAAGTACTCATAAGCAAGGATCTACACTACATATGCATCGGTATCAATGAAAAGGGTAGTATCTTGTAACATCCCAAATTTTCAAAATTTGGAATGTTAATTGGATCATTCTTTTTCATTAAGATTTCTATGCATATTTGAATTTTCTAGATGTTCATAGTGTTTTCAACTCAAGGAAAAATTCTGGGGTGGAGATCCTATGACTTTTTCCTTGTTAAGTATAGCTTAAAATCTTTAGAATATTATTTGGGGTATTTTGAGATTGTTTGGATACTCTTATTTGCTCTTATTGCATAAAATAGTTTTGTTAAAAAAATCTTATTTGGGATAAAAATGTTCACTGTATTCTATTTTATCAATAATATGTTATTGTGTGTTTAGGTTATTTTATAAATTCAGTTTGGTGTTTTATTTAGCTATATTTTAAATCCTGTAGCTAATGTTAAAAAAAGGCAATACGTGCACTGTGTAGTCGGGCAGCACAGCTGCAGCCCAACTTCTTTTCCTCGCCCGCGCGTGCACTAAGCAGCAACGCAGCAGCAGCAGCAGGCCGGAGGCCCATTTCCGCTGAGCAATCAGCCCAGCACCACAACCCTCTTCCCTTTCTTTTTTTTCTCTGCTTTTCCTTCTCTTTCGCTGACCACCAGGACCCGTCTGTCATCCCGTACCTTTTTCCCCGTGTTCCTCCTGGAGTCCATCCCGATCCAAATCCTCGGTCGTTACATATCTGCGGACTGAACTGCAGAATGCCAGAATATAAGGGGAAGGCCTAGCCCATCGAAGACTAGCATCTTCAAGCAGCTCCAAGCATCTTGTAGCATTCGGAAGAGTATAGAATAGCAGTTTATATTTAGCAAACATGTTGTAACATTGCCCAGAGATCACTTCCTCGACTCCCTGCGAGAAAGCAATCCCGGAGCCATCATTTCCATTACATGCATCAACATCCAGTTCAAGTTGTATCGATCGAGATACAACTCCGAGCGTCCATTACCGTGGACAAGGCTATTCGAATAGATCAATCTTACCTGCAGGGGTGCACCAACTTACCCAACACGCACGATCAACTCCACCCGGACACACCATCAGGTCATGACCGGCCTCAGCTGATCAACACACCACAGTCCTACCTAGGCTCATCAGAGAGGCCAGCATGCCGGTCTACATCCTAAGCACGCAGGAGTCTTGGGCCCATTGCCCTTTGCAGTCCTACACGTTGTGTACGTGGCTGGTGTGCATACCTAGCTATCTCCTTAAAATAAGGCAGGTGCTTACAAAGTCCAACCCGGCGCGCGCCGCTCCATCGCTGACGTTCGTTGAGCTTTCGGCTGATACATACGAAACAGAGTGCCCATACTTATTCCCGAGTGGTGGTTAGTGCGAAAAAGGCCATACGCCTACTCGGAACAAATATCCAAACCGTTAGTGTCTTGGTAGTGTGCGGTAACGAGCAGAGATTCACGATCATGTGACCCCGTCGCCCCGTCTCGTGGACTTACGACAAGGGCTAAGAATGCCCGGTCGTGCCACGTAATTATCTCTCGGGTACCCTCTAGGTCAACCCGACTTCACATCACTCGCGGGTACCCCTCAGGGCCGACCCGATGTCATCATGGTTTTATGGTAAGTCAAAGTAATAGTGTGTCCGAAACATCAAGGGGGAAACCCAAGGAATCACCCTCAATGGATTCCCACTCGATGATGAGGACATCAATACCATTGTTACACCCGCAACCCCTGCTACTATACATACTGGACCAATTACTAGAGCTCATGCACGCCAATTAAATTACCAGGTACTTTCGTTTCTTGGTAATGATTCTAATGTTCATGAGAATATGATGCTGCCTAAATTGGATACTTTTCTTTTGCTTACAAATGAAGGGCCTAGCTTGGAGAAGGACGAACATTGGAGCAAGCACAAGCATGGAGATGATGGCATGCTCAAGAGAAACAAGAACAAAGTTTCAAGTGATGATTTCAGGACTTTGGAGTCACCGTAATGAGTGCATGAAGTCTTGGACGAAATATACAAGATGCCGCTTCACAAATTTCGTCCAGAGGCTATTATAGGTGCTACATCACCTTATTATTGGGCCAGGCCCATGTAATTTCGAAATAGATAAGTATAGGCTATTTTTAGAGTCCGTATGTGTGGGGAAACAAGAGATAGGGTTGGTTTCGGACCCCTCCCCGAAGGGCCACGAAATTCCCCCTCTTCCTCCATATATATAGCCCTTAGGGCGTTGTTTAGACTTTGGGATTTGTTTAGTTAAAAGTTAGCCATTGCAACTTCGTATACTTCATTTATGTCCAATGACCAGACCAAGACCGCTTTCAGATCCCCACCTTTATCAATACTTCATCTATATTCGCAATATTGAGATTGCATTATCATATTCTTGCTTGTTCTTTGATTGTGTGCAGGAATAGACCTTCGTGGTCAGGCTGATCATGCTTCCAGCAATGTCAGTAACCTCAGGAGGTTGGTTTAGCGATTGCTAAGGCGCAACGTCATTGCACGTTCATAGTCGAATCGTCAAAGTCGTCTCCACCAAATAGATAGTTATCATCTCATCGAAAGATCGGGACCCTCGCCCCCTATCAAGTGGTATCAGAGTTCCAGGTTGCTCGGTGAGATTCTACAGTTTTTCATAGTTTAGATCGAGTCTGTTCTTCATACCTACAGTCCACGAAAAATCCACAAAAAATTAGGGTTAGTTCATCATATCCGAACCAGTCTGTGTCTTTGCATAGTCTTTTCAGTATTTTGCTTTGTTGAATTTGCAGTTGCATTGTCATGTCAAGGTGCTGGTCTTAACATCTAGTCTTTTAGAGTTTCGAGTTCTGGTCATAAGTTGTCACGCCGCCGCCACACCATCATCATCGCCCCTGCCATCTACCATCACCGCTTATCCGCTACCGCTCTGAATCCATATACCACCACCGATTCGTATCCATATACCAACACCTTTACTATATACCACCACTGATCTGTGTCCATATACCACCACCGCTACCATATACCACCACTGATCCGTATCCATATACCACCACCGCCACCATATACCACCACCGATCTGTTTCCATATACCAATATACCACCACCGATCCGTATCCATATACCACCACCGCTACTATATCCTACCACCATACATCCACCACCAATCCGAGTTCTTTTCATATTAGGTTTGTTTTCAAGATCCGTCTATTTTCTGATTTGTGTTTCCTTGCCTGAGTAGGTTTCGAAAAAAAAGTCAACAAACCCCCGGGCAGTTTTTAGGCCAAAATTTTGGCAGTCAAAAATATTTTTTCCCTATCATGTTTTTAGGTCCCAGGGAGCGTTTTGAGACACTTGCCATCATAGTGATTGTTTGTCGCACTTTCGTCGTCGCTGCCCTGATTTTCGAAAAAAATAGTCAAAAAATTTCGTGCCTATCCTATTATTTTGACTTGGGAAGAGTTTTGAGACACTCGCCATTATAGTGATTTTTCGCCAAAAAAAAGGAGCGCAAAAAAAATAGAGCGAACAAAAATTCCAGTGTGTGCTTTTCCCTTGTTTAAGTGTCACGCCGTGATTTTGTTAGTGTTCTAGGCTCGCGTATCTAGTACGGTATAGCCTAGGACCAGCACAGTACCGTTGTTGAGCGTTTGTTCAACTTTGCATCTTTGAATTGATTATTGCTAATCTTTTTGCTACCATATTATAAGCCATCCTAGCTCCATATACATCGACGTCGTGCATTTGACTCTCCCAGGTAATCTCTCTATCCAAGCTTTGAGAGTTTTGACAACAACGGCTGCCGATCACCACCTGCTATTGGGTAAGAACTGGTAAGACTTTGCGATTTTCTTGACGGATTTGTTACACACCAACGCCACTTCTTAGTAGTCTGTAGGATCATATTCTTGTGTTTTTCTATTACTGCTAACCATGGCAGGATCACAAGCAAGATAAGTTTCAGCAAATGATGAGTGGACAGGTGGAAGATGTGCTAAACAGATTTGAAGAGGCCATGGAGAAGATAGATGGCATTGACAAGGCGTTCGAAAAAAAGCTCGATAACAAGTTTAACGAATTGCTCGCGCATCTTCCACAACCACCGCCCGCTACACCTGTCGCACCTCTACAGCAGCAACAACAACAACAACGTCGCCTTCCAAATCAAGTGGGCGAGCACTGCGCGTCCCCCTTGAGCCTGGTCAAAATTCTGGTGCCGCTGTACCTACTGTTGATGCTTCTGTAGCTCCTGCTACTACTGCAGAGGTGGAGGACCATTACGAGGATGAGGTTGATACAAATTAGAACTACGTGCAACCACCAGCACCACCACCACCATGTCGTCCTCATGCATATCATCGCAATGGTAGTGCTGCGCCACCACCTGAGGTACGAGATCATGATCATCTTCCTAAACTAAAATTGAATATTCCACCATTTGAGGGTAGATATGTTCCTGATATATATCTTACTTGGGAGTTAGAAACTGAACAATGTTTTACATGTTTACAATATCCTAAGGAGAGACGTGTTCCTATTTTTGTTTGTGCTTTCACTAGTTTTGCATGTGTTTGGTGGTCTGAACATTGTAGATTATATCCTATTCCACCTACTTGGGCTGCTTTGAAAACTGCTATGTGTACTCGTTGGGTTCCACCATATTATCACGTGAATTACTTCAAAAATTGCAGCGTTTAAGACAAGGAAAAAATTCTGTAGAAGAATATTATTAGGAATTACAAACTGGAATGATTAGATGTGGTATTGTTGAGGATAATGAAGCTATGCTTGCATGTTTTATGGGTGGATCAAATAAAGAGATTCAGACCATTCTAGAGTATAAGGAGTATAATAATATCACTCGTTTATTCCATCTTGCTTGCAAAGCTGAATGTGAAGTGCAGGATCGACAGGCATTGGCGCGAACTAACTTTTCTGCAGGTCGATCTTCATCATGGACACCATGCGCATCCTCTACTCCCACACGTCCTACTGCAGCACCACTGACTTCAGCCGCCAATTCCAACCGAGATACAAGAAAACAGGCACCACCACCACCACCTGCCAGGAGTACACCTTCCGGTTCCGCACAGAGCTCTTCTTCATCCATGGCATCAACAGGGCAAACACATGATATTATTAGTCGTCATTGCAAGGGTGGAGGTCATTATGCGAGAGAATGTCCATCTAAGCGTGTGATGATTGCTACTGAGGATGGTGGGTATGAGTCTGCTAGTGACTATGATGAGGAGACTTTGGCTCTTATTACAAGTGAAGAACACGGTGAAGATGATTCTGATCATGAGACGCAATACATGGCTCTTGAAGACACTGACAGGTATGAATGTTTAGTTGCTCAATGTGTTTTGAGTGTGCAGGTCACACAAGCTGAGCAAAATTAGAGGCGTAATTTGTTCCATACAAAGGGAGTTGTGAAGGAATGTTCTGTTCACGTCATCATAGATGGAGGGAGCTGCAACAACTTGGCTAGCATGGAGATGGTGGAGAAGCTATCTCTCACCACAAGACTACATCCACATCCTTACTACATCCAATGGTTCAACAACAGCAGAAAGGTTAAGGTAACATGTACTGTTCGTGTGCATTTTAGTATCTCTACATATGCTGATTATGTTGATTGTGATGTGGTACCTATGCAAGTATGTTCCTTATTACTTGGTAGACCATGGCAATTTGATAAAAATTATGTACACCATGGTACAAACAAGAAACAATCAGTATACTCTTGTTCATAAGGATAAAAATATTACTTTGATTCCTATGACTCCTGATTCCATTTTGAAAGTTGATATTAATAGAGCTAAGAAAGCAAAATGGGAGAAAAATAAGAGTGAAAATCAGATTGTGGCAAAAGAATTTGAGCAACAAATGAAGCCTAATAATAAATCATCTAGTGTTGCTTCTGAAATTAAATTGAAAAGTGCATGTTTACTTGCCACCAAATCTGATATTGATGATCTATATTTCAGCAAATCTGTTTGCTATGCTTTTGTGTGCAAAGAGGCATTATTTTCTTTCGAGGATGTACCTTCCTCTTTGCCTCCTGCTGTAACTAACATTTTGCAGGAGTTCGCTGACTTCTTTCCACAAGACGTACCGCCGGGATTACCACCTATTCGAGGGATTGAGCATCAGATTGACTTAATTCCCGGTGCTTCGCTGCCAAACCGTGCGCCATACCGTACCAATCCAGAGGAGACGAAGGAGATTATGCATCAAGTACAGGAGCTACTCGATAAAGGTTATATACGCGAATCTCTTAGTCCTTGTGCTGTTCCTATTATACTAGTGCCAAAAAAGGATGGTACATTGCATATGTGTGTTGATTGTAGAGGCATTAATAATATTACTATTCATTATCGTCATCCAATCCCTAGGCTAGATGATATGCTTGATGAATTGATGGCTCTACAATATTCTCCAAAGTTGATTTGCGTAGTGGATACCATCAAATTCATATGAAATTGGGAGATGAATGGAAAACAGCATTTACAACTAAGTTTGGATTATATGAGTGGTTAGTCATGTCTTTTGGGTTAACTAATGCACCTAGTACTTTCATGAGATTAATGAACGAAGTTTTATGTGCTTTCATTGGACGATTTGTGGTAGTCTATTTTGATGATATACTGATTTATAGCAGATCTTTGGAGGAACATTTGGAACATTTACGTGTTGTTTTTATTGCTCTACGTGATGCACGTTTGTTTGGTAACCTTGGGAAGTGCACCTTTTGCACCGACCGAGTATCTTTTCTTGGCTATGTTGTTACTCCACAGGGAATTGAAGTTGCTAAAGCCAAGATTGAAGCTATTGAGAGTTGGCCGCAGCCCAAAACGATCACACCAGTGAGGAGTCTTCTTGGCCCCGCTGGATTCTATAGGCGATTTGTGAGAGATTTCAGCACCATTGCTGCACCTCTCAATGAGCTTACAAAGAAGGATGTGCCTTTTGTTTGGGGTACCGCACAGGAAGAAGCCTTCATGGTATTGAAAGATAAGTTGACACATGCTCCTTTACTCCAACTTCCTGATTTTAATAAGACTTTTGAGCTTGAATGTGATGCTAGTGGAATTGGATTAGGAGGTGTGTTATTACAAGATGGCAAACCTGTTGCATACTTTTCTGAAAAATTGAGTAGGCCTAGTCTGAATTATTCTACTTATGATAAAGAATTATATGCTCTTGTTCAGACTTTAGAAACATGGCAACATTATTTATGGCCCAAAGAATTTGTTATACATTCTGATCATGAATCTTTGAAACATATTAAAAGTCAAGCTAAACTGAATCATAGACATGCTAAATGGGTTGAATTCATTGAGACTTTCCCTTATGTCATTAAACACAAGAAGGGTAAAGAAAATGTTATTGTTGATGCATTGTCTTGTCGCTATACTATGCTTTGACAACTTGGCTTCAAAATAATTGGTTTGGAGACCATCAAAGATCAATATGTGCATGATGCTGATTTTAAAGATGTAATGCAGAATTGTAAAGAAGGAAGAATGTGGAACAAGTTCATCGTTAATGATGGATTTGTGTTCCATGCTAACAAGCTATGCATTCCAGCTAGCTCCGTTCATCTTTTGTTGTTGCAGGAGGCGCATGGAGGAGGATTAATGGGACACTTTAGCGTGAAGAAGATGGAGGACGTACTTGCTACACATTTCTTTTGGCCAAAGATGAGATGGGATGTTGAGCATTTTGTTGCTCGCTGCACTACATGTCAAAAAGCTAAGTCATGACTCAATCCTCAAGGTTTATATATGCCTTTGCCTCTACCTAGTGTTCCTTGGGAGGTTATATCTATGGACTTTGTTTTAGGTTTACCTCTAACAAAGAAGGGGAGGGATAGAATATTTGTTGTCGTGGATAGATTCTCAAAAATGGCACACTTTATACCATCTCATAAAAGCGATGATGTTGTTAATGTTGCTGATTTGTTCTTTCGTGAAATTATTCGTTTGCATGGTGTGCCAAATACTATTGTTTCAGATCGTGATGCTAAATTTCTTAACCACTTTTGGAGATGTTTATGGGCTAAGTTGGGAACTAAACTGCTTTTTAGTTCTACTTGTCACCCCCAAACTGATGGACAAACTCAAGTAGTCAATAGAACATTGTCTACTATGCTTAGGGCTGTTTTGAAGAATAATAAGAAAATATGGGAAGAATGCTTGCCTCATATTGAATTTTCTTATAATCGTTCATTGCATTCTACTACTAAGATGTGCCCTTTTGAAATTGTGTATGGTTTCCTACCTCGTGCACCTATTGATTTGTTGCCTCTTCCATCTTCAGAGAAGGTTAATTTTGATGCTAAACAATGTGCTGAATTGATTTTAAAAATGCATGAGTTAACTAAGGAAAACATAGAGTGTATGAATGCTAAATATAAACTTGCTGGAGATAAGGGTAGAAAACATGTTGTGTTTGCACCTGGAGATCTTGTTTGGTTACATTTGCGTAAGGATAGATTTCCTGATTTGCGCAAATCAAAGCTAATGCCACGTGCTGATGGTCCTTTTAAGGTGTTAGAGAAAATAAATGATAATGCATATAAACTTGACCTGCCTGCAGATTTTGGGGCTAGTCCCACTTTTAACATTGCAGATTTGAAGCCTTATTTGGGTGAGGAAGATTAGCTTCCGTCGAGGGCGACTTCATTTCAAGAAGGGGAGGATGACGAGGACATCAATACCATTGTTACACCCACAGCCCCTGCTACCATACATACTAGACCAATTACTAGAGCTCGTGCATGCCAATTAAATTACCAGGTACTTTCGTTTCTTGGTAATGATTCTAATATTCATGAGAATATGATGCTGCCTAAATTGGATACCTTTGTTTTGCTTACAAATGAAGGGCCTAGTTTGGAGAAGGATGAACATTAGAGCAAGCACAAGCATGGAGATGATGGCATGTGCAAGAGAAACAAGAATGGAGTTTCAAGTGATGATTTCAGGACTTTGAAGTCACCGTAATGAGTGCATGAAGTCTTGGACGAAATATACAAGATGCCACTTCACAAATTTCGTACAGAGGCTATTATAGGTGCTGCGTCACCTTATTATTGGGCCAGGCCCATGTAATTTTGAAATACATAAGTATAGGCTATGTTTAGAGTCCGTATGTGTGGGGAAACAAGAGATAGGGTTGGTTTTGGACCCCTCCTCCAAGGGCCACGAAATTCCCCCCTCTTCCTCCATATATACAGCCCTTAGGGCGTCGTTTAGACTTTGGGATTTATTTAGTTAAAAGTTAGCCATTGCAACTTTGTGTACTTCGCTTGTGTCCAACGACCAGACCAATACTTCATCTATATTCGCAATATTCAGATTGCATTATCATATTCTTGCTTGTTCTTCAATTGCATGCAGGAACAGACCTTCATGGTCAGGCTGATCGTGCTTCCAGCAACGTCAGTTACCTCAGGAGATTGGTTTAGCGATTGCTAAGGCGCAACATCGTTGCACGTTCATAGTCGGATCGTCAAAGTCATCTCCACCAAATCGATAGTTATCATCTCATAGAAAGATCGGGACCCTCGCCCCCTATCACTCGATGTAACCGTCAAGGTGGACTTGGAGGAATCACCCTCAGTGGTCCACACTTGAGGTGTTGCACGACAGAGTCGTTATCGGAAGTGATGAAGGAGGAATCACCCTCGATGACCATGACCGAATAGCTACACTACAGGGTTAACATCAGAAGTGCTAACGAGGTATCACCCTCGGCACTCGATAGTAACTCTGCAGAGTCGTACAACTAAGGAGGGGGTGATGTGCGGTGTCAGGCCTGGACATCGATCACGTTGATCGAGTCATTGAACATAAAGCGGGGCAACTAGGACAAGGTGGGGGTCACTGATGGATCTCTAACCAACCTATACTAAACGGTTTAGGATAAGCAGGTAAGGTATGAAAGCAGGCAACAAAAACAGGTTATGCATCAGAATAGTAGCAACCAAGTACAATAGCAAAATCTAATGCAAGCATGAAGAGAATGGAATGGGCGATGTCCGAATGATCAAAGAGCTTTTGCTTGCCTGGAAGCTCTGTTGAGAAGGAAGGGTCGTCATTGACGTAGTCGATCACAGTGGCATCGGCAGCGGTCTCGGGGTCTAACGGAGAGAATAGGGGAAGAAACAATAAATATAAAGCAAACAAAGCAACACAAAGCATAACATGGAAATACGCGGTGCTAGGGGTGATCTAACGCAGTGCTAGATGATACAGACGAAGAGGAAAAACATCCGGGAATGTTTTCCCAGTGTTTGGCATTTTTCGGACAGATGAAAAGAGAGGGGGACGGTTCCATGTTCAGCATGCTAGAGGCATTTGACGGATGAACGGATTGCATATTCAGATTCGTTGGATTTTTCTGAGCAACTTTCATATATAAATTATTTTCATCTGACTTATAGATTATTTTATATTAATTTTCCAAGTTTTATTGATTTTTTTTGGAATTTATTTATATTTCGAAATTAAACAGTAAAATACTTTTGTCACCTAGTGCTATTCTAGCCATAGTGTATGACAGTGGGGCCAGCGGGTTTGGGTTGACCCAATCAAAGGTTGACTAGTCATCATACGAACAGTGTAGGGGCCACATGTCATTGACTTAGACATTTATTTTAAATTTGTTTTTCTTTAAACTAATAGTGGGTCCACATGTCATCTACTATTGGACTAATTAGCTAGTACTCCCTCCGTAAACTAATATAAGAGCGTTTAGATCACTATTTTAGTGATCTAAACGCTCTTATATTACTTTATAGAGGGAGTACTAATTAATAAACTAACTAACAGCCGGCCATACATGGCTGTGGCACAGCCGACCACACACGGCGTACACACACCCTGGCCATGGCCATGGCCAGCCGTAGGAGCAAAGCAACAACACCTACCAAGCATCAGCGAACAGCAACAGTAGTGGCTAGGAGCAGTAGCAGCGTAGAGCAGCAGCAGAGGAGCAGCGGCGCAAGAGCAGTAGCAAGCAGCAGCAGGGTAGCACAGGCGGCCAAGGCAGCGGAGCAGAGAGCAGCAGCGGTAAGCAGAGCAGCTAGAGCGGCACAGCAGTAACAGCAGGAGCTGCAGCGGCAAGCTGAAGCAGCACAACAGCAACGGCAGTAGGCGGAGGAGGGACCACGGGCGGCTGCGGGGGCGCGCCCTGGACGCGGCCAGGGTGAGCGATGTTGGAATTAACCACATTGTCGTGTCCGGGATGGATACGTTCAGTCATCCGAGTAGGTTTGGGTTTGCTAGCGTTGTACTAGTATAAATATAGCTGTACCCTATGCATGTAATCAGATCAATTGAAGCAATAAAAAGTAAAGGCTCGACACGGACCTTTAGCCATCGCTCGCGTCTCCTGTGACCACGTGTGCTTGCTAGCTTTAGACTTGGACGTGCGTGTGCTCGTCTCCAATCTCCAAACTCTCCTAAGGAACTATGAGATTTTGGTCATGGGCGACAATGAGTCCATGGATGCGTTCGCTTCACAGGTAGCTACTCTCATCAATCGGATCCGCGCGCTTGGAGAAACCTTACGGAGACCTCGGTTGTCCGGCGGTTCTTGCACGCAGCCCCTCCCCGGTACCTGCAAATTATCACGGCGATCGAGCAATGCGTCGATCTTGACACTCTCTCCATCGATGATCTCGTTGGACGCTACAAGGCTCACGACGAGCGTACGCAGTACAGTCTCATGGGATCAGGAGGTATCTTACGGCACCATATTCACCGCAGCAAAATGGTGTTGTGGAACAAAGGAATCAAACCATGGTAGCGATGGCACGAAGCATGTTGAAGAGTAAAGGCATGTCGGGCAAGTTTTGGGGTGAGGCGGTCAATACGGCCGTTTATTTGCTGAACCGGGCTCCAACCAAGAGTGTGGTTGGGATGACGCCGTACGAAGCATGGTACGGCCACAGGCCCACGGTTGATCATCTTCGTACTTTTGGGTGCGTAGCGCATGTGAAGACAGTGACCAGGCATACTAGCAAATTGGCAGATCGGAGTGAAGGAAATATGCCCTAGAGGCAATAATAAAGTTGTTATTTATATTTCCTTATATCATGATAAATGTTTATTATTCATGCTAGAATTGTATTAACCGGAAACTTAGTACATGTGTGAATACATAGACAAAACAGTGTCCCTAGTATGCCTCTACTTGACTAGCTTGTTAATCAAAGATGGTTAAGTTTCCTAACCATAGACATGTGTTGTCATTTGATGAACGGGATCACATCATTAGAGAATGATGTGATGGACAAGACCCATCCGTTAGCTTAGCAGAATGATCGTTTAGTTTTATTGCTATTGCTTTCATCATGACTTATACATGTTCCTCTGACTTGGAGATTATACAACTCCCGAATACCGGAGGAACACCTTGTGTGCTATCAAACGTCACAACGTAACTGGGTGATTATAAAGATGCTCTACAGGTGTCTCCGATGGTGTTTGTTGAGTTGGCATAGATCGAGATTAGGATTTGTCACTCCGTGTATCGGAGAGGTATCTCCGGGCCCTCTCGGTAATGCTCATCACTATAAGCCTTGCAAGCAATGTGAATAATGAGTTAGTTGCGGGGTGATGCATTACGGAACGAGTAAAGAGACTTGCCGGTAACGAGATTGAACAAGGTATTGAGATACCGACGATCGAATCTCGGGCAAGTAACATACCAATGACAAAGGGAACAATGTATGTTGTTATGCGGTTTGACCGATAAAGATCTTCGTAGAATATGTAGGAACCAATATGAGCATCCAGGTTCCGCTATTGGTTATTGATCGGAAGTGAGTCTCGGTCATGTCTACATAGTTCACGAACCCGTAGGATCCGCACGCTTAACGTTCGATGATGATCGGTATTATGAGTTTATGTGTTTTGATGTAGCGAAGGTAGTTCGAAGTGCTGGATGTGATCACGGACATGACGAGGAGTCTTGAAATGGTCGAGACATAAATATCGATATATTGGAAGGCTATGTTTGGACACCGGAAGGGTTCTGGATGAGTTCGGGCATTTACCGGAGTAACGGGGGGGGGGGGTTACCGGAACCCCCCGGGGAGTCAATGGGCCTTATTGGGCCTTAGTGGGAGAGAGGAGGCGGCGGCCAGGTGGAGGGCGCCCCCTCCCCCCAAGCCCAATCTGAATTGGGTGGGGGCCGGCCCCCCTTTCCTTCCCTCTCCCTCCCTCTTCCTTCTTCTCCTACTCCAACAAGGGAAGGGAGGAAACCTACTCCTACTGGGAGTAGGACTCTCCCTTGGGCGCGCCCTATGAGGGCCTGCCCTCCCCTCCTCCACTCCTTTATATACGGGGGAGGGGGGCACCACATAGACAGACAAGTTCATTCTTAGCCGTGTGCGGTGCCCCCCTCCACATATTTCCACCTCGGTCATATTGTCACGGTGCTTAGGCGAAGCCCTACGTCGGTAACTTCATCATCACCATCACCACGCCGTCGTGCTGACGAAACTCTCCCTCGACCTCAGCTGGATCTAGAGTTCGTGGGACATCACCAAGCTGAACGTGTGCAGATCGCGGAGGTGCCGTGCGTTCGGTACTTGGATCTGTTGGATCATGAAGACATTCGACTACATCAACCGCGTTACTAAACGCTTCCACTTTCGGTCTACGAGGGTATGTGGACATACTCTCCCCGCTCATTGCTATGCATCACCTATATGGATCTTGCTTGTGCGTAGGTAATTTTTTTGAAATACTACGTTCCCCAACAGTGGCATCTGAGCCAGGTCTATGCGTAGATGTTATATGCACGAGTAGAACACAAAGAGTTGTGTGCGATAATAGTCATACTACTTACCAGCATGTCATACTTTGATTCGGTGCTATTGTTGGATGAAGTGGCTCAGACCGACATTACGCGTACTCTTACGCGAGACTGGTTCTACCGACGTGCTTCGCACACAGGTGGCTAGTGGGTGTCTGTTTCTCGAACTTTATTTGAATCGAGTGTGACTACGCCCGGTCCTTGTTGAAGGTTAAAACAGCAAACTTTACAAAAAATTGTTGTGGTTTTGATGCATAGGTAAGAACGGTTCTTGCTAAGCCCGTAGCAGCCACGTAAAACTTGCAACAACAAAGTAGAGGACGTCTAACTTGTTTTTGCAGGGCATGTTGTGATGTGATATGGTCAAGACGTGATTATATAAATTGTTGTATGAGATGATCATGTTTTGTAACACAGTTATCGGCAACTGGCAGGAGCCATATGGTTGTCCCTTTATTGTATGAAATGCAATCGCCATGTAATTGCTTTACTTTATCACTAAGCGGTAGCGATAGTCGTAGAAGCAATAGTTGGCGAGACGACAACGATGCTTCGATGGAGATCAAGGTGTCAAGCCGGTGACGATGGTGATCATGACGGTGCTTTGGAGATGGAGATCAAAGGCACAAGATGGATGGCCATATCATATCACTTATTTGATTGCATGTGATGTTTATCTTTTTATGCATCTTATTTTGCTTAGTACGGCTGTCGGCGTTCTGGGAACGGGGGTCCCCAGACTTGCCTGCCTGCGGCCCACGGCGTGGCTGAGCTAGCAGGCCCGTACGGCCCATCTTCATCGACAAGGCATTCAAGACCCTCACGAGGGGCCAAGCCTCGCGAGGCTGATGACACAAGACCTCCTCAGGTGCGGCCTCGCCTGGCAGGCTCGCGAGGGGCAGAGAGATCAAGGCAAGGCAAACCTCGCGAGGTTCTTGTCACGTGAGCCATGACGACTGAGACCAGGCGGGCGCCAGGCGGGTGCCAGCGTGCGCAGCGTCCTTGTTTCCTCTTTTGTGCCAAGGGGGCAAGCGCAGGCGCAGAGTACCGAGGCATCAAGCAAAGGTTTCCATATCAGTGCAACGAGACCAAGACCAGCGGGACGGCAAGACGGAGGTCACCATGGAGCCCGAGACAGCGTCACCACCAGAGCCTTTTGCAGGCGAAGACCGCTTTTGTCAGGATAAGCTATACTAGTTGTCCCCTTTCAAATTGACCGTTGTTGGCTCCCTTCCCGCTCAATATTTGGGGAGAGGACCAGGGCCTATATAAGTAGAACTAGCCACCACAGTAGAGGGGGG
>JAAAWM010009953.1:0-31426 GCA_036873465.1 Thinopyrum obtusiflorum
TGGGGCATTATAGTTATTTTAGGGTTTGTGCGGATTTCAACTACCGGGGTGTGTGTACTATTCCTATACCGGAATCGGGCTCAAAGTTACGAGTTCTTCTACGTGGGAGGTTCCGGCATCAAAACAGACGGCATGATCAAACTCGGCTCGTCGTTCTGAGCAACTTTCATGTTTTAACTTTTTCGATCTGAGCTACGGTTTAAAAGATATGAATTTTTAAAGATTATTTGAATTTCTGGAATTTAATTAAATTAACAGAAAGGAATTATGACGTCAGCATGACGCCCTGCTGATGTCAGCAAGTCAACGGTCGGCTGACCAGGGTCAAATATGACATGTGGGTCCAGTGGGACCCACATGTCAGCCTCTACGACTTTAACAGTGTATTTAAATTAATCATCAGAGTTAATTAGGGGGTGGACCCCACATGTCAGTGACTCATTTAAATAACTAATTAACTTTAATCTTTTTTAAACGTTTTAATTAACTAAATATACGGTGGGGCCCGTATGTCAGTGTCACGGGCCGCCACGTCAGCGCGTTGACCCGGGTCAGCGGGGTCAAAGGGGCCCGCGGGGACCCACAGTCGGTGGCCCAGAGGTGGGGGCCACCGAGCCACATCGGCGGCCGGCGCCGGAACTGCGCCGGCGACCAAAACCACGGCGGCGCGTCGCCGGAGCTTGTCGGAAACGCGCTGTGGGGCACCGTTTCTCGCGCGGCTTGCTGCGTTCGAAAGCTAGAAGAGCGCCGCGTCCAGTGGTGCGGTCGGGTGGGCTCGGAGATGGACGGAACTGCGCCGGCGACGAGTTTTGCGGCGATGGCGTTCGGGTGAAGATGGGGACGGCGACTCCGGGCACGGCAGGCTACGGCAGCTGGCGTGTTCGACTCATCACGCAGTGGCGAGCACGACTGCGAGCTCAAACGAGCTCGACAGCGGCCGCAACGATGGCTAAGCCTACGGCGGCAGAGCTCCGATCGGGCGTCCATGGCGCGGCGGCTACGGCTACGCAGGTGGACCGAGGAGCTAAGGGAGGGGAGGAGCAGCTCACCGCGCGGCACGCAAGGTGGCCCTCGAGAGTTTAGTAGCTGCAGCGACGTCGCCGGAGTCGGAGAAAGACGACGGTGTCGAGGAGGAAGACGACGGAGATCCGGCGTTGCTGTGCTCCTCAGCTCCGTGTGGTTGCTCCAGGGGACGCAGTCGACCTCGGGGCTCCTCTCAGGCACGCTCAGACGACGCGGGGAGGCCGGTGGCCACGACGGTGACGGAACGTGGCGACGGCGGCGCTCGGGTGCCGTGGATCTGAGGGAGAAGAGGAAGGGGCGGAGTGAGGGAGAGAAGAGAGAGTGAGAGAGAGACCAGGGGGGACGAACGGGTCCTCGCCCTTATCCACCCGCGCGTCGGGGCCGTCGGTGGCTGCCGCGGTGTCGCGCGCCCGCCGGTGCGCGCGCGCTTGGCCATGGGGGAGGTGACACGCGAGGGAGAGAGAGGAGTTGGGCCAGGTGGGTTGGATGGGCTGGCGCCAGGCGCTGTGCACTTGGGCTAGTGCACAGTGGCCTTTTCCTTTTCTTTTCCTTTTCTGTTTTGTTTTTCTTTATTTCTTTTCTGTTTCTAAATGATTAGGCCACTTTAGCAATTTTGTAAAATATGGGAATTGGCCCAAATAATACATTGCAATATTGTCCTTCACCAAAAAGTGATTTGGACATATTTGGATTTCATTTGAATTTGAAATGAGTTTAAATGAATTTGAATATTCCGTGTGAGTGCTGTTTCATGTTGTTTGACTCATTAATCAGACTCCAAATATTTCAATGATGGTTTTATAAATGTTCCTGGATTATTTGCCAAATAATGAACATTTTACCATCAAAATTTGAACAACTCCATATTTCACTTTGGAATTTAAATTGATTTTCAGATTTGAATTTGAATTGAACCCTTAACCCATATGACTTGTCACTGCAATGATCATGACTTAGCATTATTAGCAGTTGATCACTGTGGTCATTACAAGGGGGTGTTACACACAGTTTATGCCTCCGGTCATATTCACGTAGTGCTTAGGCGAAGCCCTGCGTGGATCACTTCACCATCACCGTCACCACACAGTCGTGCTGACGGAACTCTCCCTCGACACTTTGCTGGATCAAGAGTTCGAGGGACGTCATCGAGCTGAACATGTGCAGAACTCGGAGGTGCCGTACGTTCGGTGCCTGATCGGTCGGAACGAGAAGAAGTTCGACTACATCAACCGAGTTAATAAAACGCTTCCGCTTTCGGTCTACGAGGGTACGTGGACACACTCTCCCCCTCTCGTTGCTATGCATCTCCTAGATAGATCTTGCGTGAGCGTAGGATTTTTTTTGAAATTGCATGCTAGTTTCCCTAACAGACGGGCCACGAGGCTGCCAAAGTCTCGCTCGCGAGGAGCCTTGACAGCGGCCGGGGCAGGGAGACAATGCCATCGCGCGGCCAGGGGAGGTCGGGGAGCTGCTCGAGGGAGCCTGCCGGTGAGGCCATCGTTTGCCCGGGGTGTGGCCATGGTGGAGATCCATCCGAGCGCTACGGAGGCATCCGCCTGCCCAAAAATTGGAGGATATAGAGGATGGCAGACACATTTGGGGTACTCTAGGAGGAGTAGAGGGAGGATGGGGGCGAGATGGGAAGAGGTAGATGACGTCTTGGGGGTGCTCTAGGAGGAGTAGAGAGAGGATTGGGTGCGAGAAAGGAAGAGGTAGAGAATGAAAGATGCCATTCTCGCTTGATGCTAGGATAAGGGAAGAGAAGAGCGGTGCATGTGGGCATGTGTGACACATGTTAAGCATAGAAGCTGGTCGACGTTGACGCTGTTATCAGCCGGCTGAGTGTGATTACTTCCCCATATTTTAACTCCCAAAACACCTTTCCCCACCCTCCCCAATCGAAGATGAATGAGTCGAGGAAACACAAATCTGTTTGTTAGGAATGTAGATCGGGTGAATCTCCTCATATCCCAAAGAACCGGAGTGTTTGGGTGGACGAGGAAGGAGATATCAAGCTTTTAGGTTTTGGGAATGGTGGAGCTAAGCTTGGGAAAGATTAGGGTCGAAGGTGAAAGAAGGGGGTTATACCCCACATGGCAAAGAGAGTCGTTGCCCGCGGGAGACTCCGGGCACTCAGACCAAACAGGGGCTACATACCTCGGAGTGCCGGGCACCTAGGGGTCAAGGACCCGAGGCACCCGGACTACACAGAAGCAGATCAGCGGGGAGCACCGGCCACCCAGGGTCCAAGACCCTGGGCACCTGGACTAGCCAGAGGGTGATGCCCCTACTCCGGGCACCCGGACCACTTGGTGGTGGGTTGTTACTCCCTGATAATCTCGGGCACTCGGAGGTCCATGACCCCGGACATCCTGCTGAGACCACTTTAACCTTGGTGAAAACCCTTCCTTTGGCGAACAGGCCTGTAGCCTAGTGGTTGCAGCAACCTTAGTAGCACAGCAGGTCGTGGGTTCAACTCCCGGTGGGAGCAGATTTAAACGCACCTAGGCAAAAATGTTTGGAATAAAAGGATGTACAACTGTTGCTCTAAAGTAAATAGTAAAAAAAAATCCTTTGAATTTTGCGAAAGCAACTTATGTATGATTTGAAATGAGTTTCCCAACTCCCTCATCATAGCAACCCTTCTTTATAGTACGGCTTCTCCTATGACCGATATCTGTGAGTTTCTTGACGAGCTTGGAAGGAGAGATTACATAGTTCGAGCCGGTCCAATCCACCACAATCTATCTGTCGGTCACGACATCATCGTCACCTCCTAGATGACACCACCACATCTCATTTGTTTTTCTTTGAAATTTACACCAAGAACACTTAATTTCCTTGGATTACTTTCTGAGCATAGAGTAAACCATTATACAAAGGAATATCCGATGGTTCCTTAACACTCGTCAAAATGCATGCTTTCTGTGCAAGTTTCCATGTCAAATGATGCAAGGAAGTTCAGCATTCAATAATAAAATGTTTGGCCCATGATTGATGGCCTTATCTATACGAATCCCCTAAAATGTGTGTCAAAGAGTCGATCAAATGCACACGATCGAGCGAGCGACAGACTAGGCCGGCCCGTTATCTAGCTTTAGCCTAGTGTTTTTTTGTATGGTTTTCTTCTGGTTTTGAGAACCGTCTAGATGGTTCCTGGACCGCTTTTCCTTTTGGTTTCTTTTACTGTATTTTTGTTTCTTTCGGTTTATTTATTTAATTTTTGGTTCTTTATATACTACCATGTGGTAGTACGGAGGGAGTACATACTACGCGTGCATACTCTCCGGTACGATAAATACTACCTAGAACATACCAAACAAAAGTGAGAGTAACTACGAATAATATATATGTAGGGAAAATACATCTTACCACTTGGGGGTAGTTACCCTCATGTCTCATATACTATCATGTAGTAGTATATATATTAGCTTATCATTGTAAGTATGTTCATATACTATATATAAGATACTTCAAAGTGAGTTAAATAAAAAAATTGCAAGTTGACCCATGGTTTTTATTGTATTTGTGAAATACATACATATTTATACGTAAAAAAGAGCATACTCAAAATACGATACATACTACCAAAAAAGTAGTATATATACTACCTAAATATTCTGACATACTACATGCAAAACATACAAAACGCAAGTGGTGGTAACTAATTCACAATTTTAAAAAATGACAAATCTTCCAAAAAATAGAATTTCAAAATGTTCATTTAAAAAAAATGTTCAGAATTGTTTAAAAAAATCACTTTCCCCAAAAATGTCGTTAGAATATCAATTTTTTTCTTCATAAATTCACATTTTTTTAAATGTTTAAAATCTTCAATTTTTGTTTATTTTTTAAAAAGGCCTCAATTTTTAAAAAACATACTTTTCCCAAATTGTGTTGAAATTTTTTGATTTTGCTTGAAAGTTCTAAAAAAATGTTTATAATTTCTAAAAAAATGTTCGAATTTTACAAAAATGTTTGGGATTTGAAAAATTGTCCACTTTTTGGGAATATGTTTGTAATCTTTAAAATGTTCAGAATTTTAAAAAACCTCACATTTACAAAATTTCTTCGTGTTTTTTCAAAAAATGTTCATAGTTCTAAACTTGTTTTGAATTTAAATTTTTGTTTGTGTTTTCAAAAACTGTTTGGAATTTCAAAATTTGTTCAATTTTCACGAAAACTGTTCATGTTTTTCAAAAAATTGTTCAAATAATTCCAAAATTGCAACTTGCCATAGTATCGTGCTATAGTACGTACGACCCTATGGTACAAGTGCTACAGCCGGTAGTGGCCTTGCGAGTCGGACCGGCTTATTCGCGGCAACCAGGGCATGAGCTCCCCTATCTATCTGTGTATGTGTAGAGTTGAGGTCATGGAATCCTGGGCTTTCGATGAGGATGGAGTTGGAAGGTTGGGCTGAAGCTAAACTAGCCCTGTTGAACAGAAGAGGTTTTTCTTCTCGGGGAGCAGAAGAACAAAACAAAACGGTAACACTTCACTGCTCCTTTCAGAAAAGAAAGAACGGTAACACTTCTCCCACAACTTATTGCAATCATTTCAAAAAAAAAAAAAAAAGCTTATTGCAATCGTTCGTCAGTGAACAATAGAATAATTTGTTCCGTTCTAAGAATTCATTTTCCGCTCACAAACAGATGCCCATCAAGGGAAATGCGCACGAACTCCCTACGGCTAAACAAAGCTAAGAAGATACGCGCCTCCGAGGACAAATCTTCCAACGGAGTACGTACTGCTATAAGAAAATTGCACGACTTGTAGGAGTAGTAGTACTATAAGATGAGCGCATGATGGATGGATGGTGGGTTTCAGTCAGTGCTCTGCCTTTGGCACAAGAGCAGAGAGAAGGCCTTCCTTGACAAACATGATGATGAAGAAAGAGACATGCAAGTGCTCTGAATCCTGGAAAGGGAGCCAAAAGGATAGGAAATGGGCGTGACCTGCTGCAAGTGCAAATCCCAATAAATGTGTGTAGTGGTTCAAGTGAGGTCATGTAAAGTGGCCAATCTTCCTTGTCCTCTTGCATCTCCTCCTTCCTTCACGAGCACCTGTGTGTCACCCTCGTCATGTCATTCATCTGTTTGTTTACAGTTACAGTGGTAAGAAAATACTCCCCTCCTGATCCATATTACTTGTCGCAGCTTTAGTGATTGGAGGGGGTAAGTTTCTCTCCTTGACGGTTCCGGTTAATTCAAGTTGATGGATGCAACTTGCATCTGTCCAGTTGATTGCTACATCTTCAGGGCCGGGCATATCATCAGCATCATCATCTAGTCCCCATGATAATGATTCCCAACACTGTAAATTAAATTAAGAACTGCCATCCATCTCCCTCCACCTAGAGAGATTGCAGGAGAAGCTCACGAGACTTCTAGAATCCTCCTAGTACAAGTGATGATGCCAATGTCTCGCATTCAAAACTATGTACAGTGACAAGACACCATGCCAACCCTGAAAAAGAAGGGAATCTTTCCCCCATATTCCAAAGCGCGTCGGCGCTCTGTCGATTGATTGGTGGCAATTTTTGGACCTCTGACGTGATATCTTCTTGCTCAACTTGCGTCAAGAAAGAAAAAGGCATCGGCGGATCCAATTTTACTGCAGTGCTCCAATTGCCCATTGGCCATTGGGTTGCCTGCTGGGCAAAGACTTCTGCAGAATTTTTTTTTTTTGGGGGGGGGGGGGGTTTTTTTTTTTGCGAAAACCACCACAGTTCCATTAAGAAGGAACTTCAGTGGTACATAACACCCCACAAAGATCAGAAAATACACATGAGTCCCTGGGGAGCTGACTCGCAAGACACTCCAACGCGGGTTGATGGCGCGCCGCCGCGCCGCCGCCGCCGCTCCCACCTGGAGCCGGCGAAACCTTGTTCAGTGCGGTCGGGATTACCGCGAGCGGGAAGTCACCAGGCTCGGTCCTGAAGAACCAGCACGCCGGAGAAGCCATGGGCCGAAGAACCACCGGATTGCCTTCTTCACCTTCCTCGCCGGCGACGAAGAAGGAGACCTGCAGCAGCCAAACTCCTGTACAGGCTCCACGACTCCGTGACGACGCTGGAGCGCTCGTCGCCACGACGGCGGAGCCGGAGCACAAAAGCTCACCTCGAGGTCGCCGTCGCCGTCGCGCCAACCTCGATCCGAGCGGCAGGCGCCCAGATCCACCGCCAGCCACCAGCAGACGCCATGGATGGAAGGGATCTTGGCCCTGATTATTCGCGAGGCTCACCGCCGCCGTCGCCGCCCACCACGACGAAGCCACGATGCCGGCCGCGAGCACCCGGAAAGACTTCTGCAGAATTTCAGTGCTACTGTTAGCAATAGCATGCATCGTTTCAGACTTTCAGTGCAGCTAGCTACTGTTAGCTGATGTACAGTACCATCCTGATTCCAGGCCAGGGCCAGGCTAGCCTGCCTCTGCCTGCCTTCTATGGAATCTCACTAGTTTACCACAATTACTGCCCCAGAAGGCCAAGCCAAGGAAGCAGAGATGAGCTCTGTTTTCTTATCTGAACTCTGAATCCAAGGCCCATGCATCCTGAAGCAACTTCAACACCTCTATCCATGGCTCTTCATATGTCTGTTCATCTTGCAACCAAGCACGAGATGGGCATGAGATGGACCATAGACTCCTGAGGTAGCAAACGATTTTGCAACCATTGAGCTTGGTTGGGTATCCTGTCCACGCAAAAGAGGATTTTCAATCTCTTTTCCTGTTTGCCACCAAAATCATTTAATATTCTTTTCCTGTCCACGGCGTTCGTGACGCCACCGCGGTTCGCACCCAGCCGCCACGACCCCGAGGCCGGCATATCCATGTCCGGCGACGTCGAAAAAGCAGACTCCAGCAAGAAAGAGTAGGACATGGGATGCCACCACGGCTTGGGTCCCAGGAAGGCTACTCATATTCTCCCCCTCCCGCAGCTTCACTTCCCGTGCTCACGGCCGGCCGGTGAGCTTGCCGGATATGGGGAAGACAGGGCGTCGGACACGGACTTCGCCATGGCCGTGATCATTTAGACTAGGCTAAAAGAGACTCGTTCACTTATGTTTAGTTGAAATGTGTCAAAAATGTAATGGATTTGGTCTGGTTTGCATGAGTCCGGTTTATTCAAATCTAGTTTGAAATGTATGCGGGTATGGTTGGATGGCCAGCTACCCTGTGCACAAAAAAATACAGTGTCTGTTTCAGGGATCCGCGTTGAAGATGCCCTAAGAATAGCAATCATTTACTTATTTTAGAGCAACTCCAATGGGCATACCCATTTCGTCCGCGCATGTCCATTTGGGTCCGCGCGGACAAAAAACACTGCTCAACGCGCTGACCCATTTCTATTTTCTGTCCGCTTTGTGTCCGCGCGGACCCATTTTAGGCACAAATTTAGGTTGCATTTGGGTCCAAGGCGGACACAAAGCCGGCGCTCTTTCTCCTTTCTTTATTGGCTGGCTGGCTGCCCCCCACCTCTCTCTCCTTTCTTTATTGGCTGGCTGCCCACCCACCCACCCCTCTCCTTATTTTATTGGCTGCCTGCCCACCCACCCACCTTATTTTATTCGCTGGCCCACAGTGCGGACGAAAATGCGTCGGCCACCGTTGGGCGCACCGGCTGACCCAAATAAAAAAGCGGACAAATCTATCCGCTTGGCCGACCCAAACGGACAAAAAACGGGCATAGCGCGCGTCCGTTTGGGTCGCGCGGTTGGAGTTGCTCTTATGGCCCATCGCTTTGGTTTGAAGATATATCTTATCTAACGCTAGATTCTGCACTGTAGAGACTCAAAGAGACATATGCGTTCATGCATTTTTCCGACAAATGGTGGATTTTATTACCCAAAATGAAGCATCAAGAGAATACAAACACAGTGAGCACACACCCGGCCTCTGCATAGCTAAGATGCACACAGCCAATACCAACGCACGCACACAAAAAACGCCGGCAAATAGCAAAGTCATATAAGACCAAAGCTACGCCTAATCAAGAGAGAGAAAAAAACGTCCTGAAGCGATTAAAATCGCGATCAACAAACTACAACAATGGCCATATCTGCACTAACCATCTCATGACATCACAAGGACAACGAGATTCTTCAACAGCAACGCCTTCAGGAAGGGAGCGACACTCGAGTGCCACCATCACTGGAACCAACCACCAAAGGTCAGAGTCTAGGTTTTCACCCTAAAGAAGCAGTCCGAGCATATCCGAGCAATGCCTTCAACAAGGTAACGATGCCAAAACATCGTCATTGCCAGGTATATCCGTCATGGGCCAGACCTAGGTTTTCACCCCGGAACTCGAGACCGGGTACTCAAAAAGCACCACCATCAGAGTCAAGCATGTGTTGTCGCCACCACTTTCCGATATCCTAGTAGCTGCATGTGCTTAAAGCAATAGTTGCCGCTACACAACCAAACCCTCTACATCAAGCCATCGTCCATAGATTGCATATCACCATCGAACCAACCACCGGATCTTGGAGAGTATCACTCACAAAGACCTTTCAGTGGACATCGTAATCCGCCGTTAGGCGGCCACCACGCCGGAGTATTCATCCTGGTCATCACAGACTGCTACCTCGCCGGCCATGAACACCATCGTGCAAATCCGGCAAAGCCTGCAACTGCCGTCAGGAGCCATATGTACCGGTCTTGTCGTGATCCGTGCCGCACCTGCCGTGCCGGAAGCCTGATATCATATGCGTTCATGCATGGCCAAACAACCTGATATATACAGGCGCCGTCGTGCTCATAGCTGATGCTGACACGCATGGCTGCAGGGAGTTGCTTCTTTCGAGGTAGTAGAACGTTTCTTTCAGGCTAGCTAGATAATCTAGAAATTGACAGTTACATTCATCAGCTTCGAAAGAAAATCGGAACGTCTCACTGTCAATGGCCTAGCTGCTGAATGTTGACATCCTCCTTTTCACAAAAAAGTTGTTGATAGATGATGGGTTGTTGTTAGTGCCTTAGCTTCCTCCAACAAGACGAATCAAATGATATCAGCTTTTTTTCTTCTGGCCCTAAATTTTCCTCGTCAGTGTCAAATCAGCTCTCTGATACTCTCATTTGGCTGCCAAAGTCTAGCCAAGCGTCATCACCAAAGGATAAGGAGAAATACAAATACTAGTGGTATTTGGCAGTGACAAATGGCAACATCTACTACATCAGATCAGGTAGCTATCTCATCCAGTGGATTGCCATGTATACTGATTAGGACAACTAAATTATACTATCAACAAGCACCATGGGAACTGACTATGACAATTTAAATATATTAACGGCCATTAGGAATTGCTCTTGTCAAAACATGTCATCATGATGAATGAGTGTGTTGGTTACCGGGTGCTCAGATGATCGATCTGTGGGTCAGGTCAGGTGGTGACACTGTGTCTCCATCTTTGACTTGATGGATTAACGTCGTGGATGGAGCCCATACGCCATGCATCTTTATCATCTTTAACTTATACTTCGGTGACCTAAAACATCTTACAATTTTATTTTATTTTCGCGGATAGTCTTTCCAAAGTTTACAGAGGGATTATTTGCCACTCAAAAGTAATCATGCGTTTATACATCTTCACAGTGACTCAAGAATTTAGCCAGCTTTGATTTGTCCTAGGAACTTTAACCTACTGTGCAACAACACATTTAGTCAACATGCATTACCTTTCTCAAGGTATCTTTGTACTGGATTGTTGTGGTAGGTTTGCCCATAGCCTAGCTTGTGGTTGATGGGTTCATATATATAGCCTAGCTTGTGGTTACACTCCTACCACTAGATCATGTGTGTGGTTGCCTATACCACCAGATCATGTGATGTTTGCTTGTCTCATTTTCATTTCCTGTAGGTTCATGACTTTTGTTAGCATCAGACATCAGTACAACCCATTGATCCTAATCCACCTGACTTGCCTTTTGTTATTGGGCCTACACTAAAGCAGGAAGCAAAACCACTAGACAAGACGTACAGCATCTGGTGTTAGTCACTGTAGTATGGTGCCTTATCCTTTCTGCTCCCACTAGAAAATCTTATTATCTCATAGGAAATCTAACATCAACTCCAACCTCTTTTTACAATTTCTTTGTTTTTCTGTTGTATCAAACACTAGTTGCTAATCCTGTAGGAGTGGGCATGCCACTTCAAGCCTGCATTTTCAAAATCCTGCGAATCAAAGAGGCCCTGAAATCTTGCGTCTCCTCATGAATTTTGAATGAAGGCACTAATTACAAGTCGTCCACAGTATGATGGTACTTGGATTATTCTCTTGTCCAATAAACACTGGAATCGTTTTTTGCTGTGTGCATCCCTTTTGGTAACGCTAAAAGATGAGGAAAAAGTGCTGATGTGAAAAAGTAAAGCAGGCCAAAACAAAACAACTAGCATCTTGACAGTATATACTCCCAAATTGTTTGTTTTTCGGGTAAAACGCCTTTTTGCAGCACAAGCATATGGACTTCTCCAATATTTAAAATGAGACATGTCTTTCAACACCCGGGTGCCCCTATGCCCTCCATGAACAGTAAATTCAAAAACATTTGAAAAAATAAAAAAAATCTAAACTTTGGGACAACAAATATGATCAAACATTCGATGTTCTTGCAAAGTTTCAGCCACAAACAACATTCGAGGAGCCCTCATCAGTGATATTTTTAGGGCTCCTGGAATGTTATTTGTGGCTGGAACTTTGCAAGAACATCAAATGCTTGATCATGTTTGATGTCCCAAATTTAAGATATTGTTTAGAAAAAAAATCAATTTACCATTCATGAGGGTGTAGGGCCGCCCGGGAGCTATCACACCTTTCTCATTTAAATTTCTTTCTACTCATACACTCATACTACTCAAGTAGCCTCTATGAATACATTACTAAATATGTGTGTATGGATTATATGGTGACAACCCTGCTCCAGGCTACTACAATCGGTAAGGCGATGCCGACGTGGTGGTTTTTTTCGGCAAAAAAGGTGGGTTTCATCTCTTTGTTATACTATTAGCTGCACCACCATTGGTTGCGGAATACATCAAGGGACGGGGAAATATCAGGTCATACTTGAAGTGCAACTAGTGTCTCTTTGTGGTTTTTCAATGATTAATGATAAACAGTTAATAAACAATGTGTCTGCGAGTATACACAGATGAAAGTTTATGAAGATTTCGTTACCAGTGGGTAATGACCCATAAAAATGTTGTGAGAACATTGAAGTCTTCAGAAATGCTCTTTGAAAAATTGGAAGATGTGGCGTTGACTTCTATTTGCTAGTTTCTTTGTTCTTCATTTGAATCATAGGGCAAAGCGTACTGTTAAGATGGGTCTAAGTGAAAGCAAGATTGAAGTCTTCGTGTGTGAGCTCAATCAAAACTATTTCTTCTTTGACAGAAGTCTTCGAAATCTCCTTCCAGACAAGTCATTTAGTTTCGGTGTTGAGGTTAATTAAGTCTTCGGGACACCAAGATTGAAATTCTTCACCGAGAATTTGGATGTCTTGCCCGGCAAGTTAGTCCACACACATTGTGATTTGAAGTCTGACCGTTAGCCACATGGGGGGGGGGGGGGGGGGGGGGGGGGGGGGGGGGGGGGGGGGGGGGGGGGGGGGGGGGGGGGGGGGGGGGGGGGGGGGGGGGGGGGGGGGGGGGGGGGGGGGGGGGGGGGGGGGGGGGGGGGGGGGGGGGGGGGGGGGGGGGGGGGGGGGGGGGGGGGGGGGGGGGGGGGGGGGGGGGGGGGGGGGGGGGGGGGGGGGGGGGGGGGGGGGGGGGGGGGGGGGGGGGGGGGGGGGGGGGGGGGGGGGGGGGGGGGGGGGGGGGGGGGGGGGGGGGGGGGGGGGGGGGGGGGGGGGGGGGGGGGGGGGGGGGGGGGGGGGGGGGGGGGGGGGGGGGGGGGGGGGGGGGGGGGGGGGGGGGGGGGGGGGGGGGGGGGGGGGGGGGGGGGGGGGGGGGGGGGGGGGGGGGGGGGGGGGGGGGGGGGGGGGGGGGGGGGGGGGGGGGGGGGGGGGGGGGGGGGGGGGGGGGGGGGGGGGGGGGGGGGGGGGGGGGGGGGGGGGGGGGGGGGGGGGGGGGGGGGGGGGGGGGGGGGGGGGGGGGGGGGGGGGGGGGGGGGGGGGGGGGGGGGGGGGGGGGGGGGGGGGGGGGGGGGGGGGGGGGGGGGGGGGGGGGGGGGGGGGGGGGGGGGGGGGGGGGGGGGGGGGGGGGGGGGGGGGGGGGGGGGGGGGGGGGGGGGGGGGGGGGGGGGGGGGAAATCCAGATGTGAATGTGTCATTTCTAGCACCATTGATGCTTGTCTTCTTTTAACACTATTCATGCCTGATTTTTTCTCAATGTGAATCTACAATGTTGATCTAAATTAAGTTATAGACACATATATTGTGAACATTCACAATCTTATAATAATTTTCTAGAAACATTTAAAATGTGACTTTCAAAATGGAAGCATGAGAGCATGTAAATGATGGTATCACCTGATATCTACTTCATCTGGGTTTATTGGGCCCCTTTGTAATTTTTCTTCAGATTTTGACCATGTATTTGATTAAGAAAATATAAAATATATGCTATAAAAATATTGTTGGATTTGTACTTACTTAAATTCATAGTCAAACTTTGACCCAAAATAAAATGGTGTCTAATAAACCTGGACATAGGGAGTACCATTGGAGCAACTCTAGCAGAGTCGTCATACGTGCGATGGCCATCCGCCATATGGAGCTTGCTTCATATAGATATGGAGGCCATGGTGGGTGTGCACAACACATAATTGCCATAATGTTGCATCCTTGTTCTTACCTTCGATCCGGCTTCAGATGTAGATAGTCCCTTCCTTTTTCCCCCCAAGGGTCACCCTGGGTATCGAACCCACAGGAAATAATGCTAACAGACAAGGATTCAAACAAGCTATTTTTGTCGTTAGAAGTTCTAGTTTCCTGACAAAAATTCTTAAACTTTTTAGAGAGAAAACAATGGTATGAAATATGCTAGGGTGTGAGGACTTTACTTACAACTTTGAACTTGCACTTAGGATTTTGTATTTATTTCCAACATGATCTGGATAAACACCCTATGACGTGAGGGACGCGTCCAAATAATGTTACGACAAACCAGCAACCTACATCGTGAGTCTACTCTCCAACCAAGGCCCTTACCATTGCACGAGGTTACCGTTATTAGGGATTTCTCCATACCAACGCATTGGGCGTTTAATGACTGCACCTCGTTGTCCTAGTGAGTTGCTTTTGACTAACAAACTAATCCTTACCGCCATCGGCTTTTGGTATAGCCTTCCACGTGAGACGAGACAATTATGTTGCAATAGCACATACAAAAATTGTTCAATTAAGCAAAGTCAATGCCAGTGCACACGTAGGCTATGCCTCAGCCCATGACCCGAGGGGATTACTCATGCATCGCAATCAGATCACAAATGGAAAACATTCTAGATGGAATCAACAGATGAATGATTGATAAAGGTCTTACATTGGTGTTGTATGTGATGCATCGATTACAACTATGGCAAACTATGGGGAGAATGGCTATGAAGATCGAGATGGCGGCGGCTAGGGTTTCTCCTGGGAATGGCTCTTGGAGGCGACGGTGATTATTGTGATAAGGGTGACTCTCCTTTGCTCTCTGTTGCGAATGGAGCCTTTATAAAGTGTGCTTGTGATAACATGAAAGAGCCGCCAGAGGGTGATAAGAGCGCTGACGTTTGTACTAAACGTCGTTTTCTCCCTTGTTTTGTCTGTTGCGCCTCTATTTGATCTGGTTTGATCTCCACACTTCATATCTTCATATATAGATTCATTCCTTTCCGCGGATGGTCATTTCCCGTGGAAACAAGTTAAACATAGGGAGTTGCAATCCTTTGAATTTATTAGTCATTAGTCATTGGAGTGATTTCCTCAAAATATCCGAAAATTGTCAGGTTTAAACATTGATGAAATGAGTGTAAAAAACATACTCATCACCTCCATATTTACCTTGCAAGTAGGGCCCACTTGTCATTGGGTCATAGGCTTATGTCCCCACAAAAAAAATGTAGACGAAGGCCGGTTGTTTCCGTAAATGAGGGTGGAAAATGTAGACGATAACAATTGATTTCATTCTAAACCGGGGGGGGGGGGGGGGGGGGCGCGCTACGAACTTTTACATTGATACAACGCCTAAATTAAAACTTATACTAATAATAACTATAGCTACGTCCACAGACACGACTATGGCCACCACCAACACCACGGCGCTTGCGACCGTCACGACCACGGACACCGCCATGGCCACCACCGACGTAGAATGTGTAGAATGTGGCAACATATTCTCCTGTTGAGGAACAATTATAGCATATTCTCGGTATACCAGCATGATGATTTCAATTTCTTCTGTTGGGAAAAAACAAGAGAGGGAATCAGGAGTCGCTCAGTCCATTGACCTGCCAAGTGTCATTCTCTCGTGGAGAAATAAATAATGGCGTGTGCATTCAAGCTTGTTATGAATATTTAAATACAGTACTCCCTCCATCGGCCAATAAGTGTGCGTTTGGCATTCAAAATTTATCGACAAAAGAGTGCACTTTTATCTTAAAAAATGCTTCCTTCTCATCACACGGTAATCAAAACCAATAAGATTCAATGCATGGTCTTCTTACTTTCTAGATGCACTTAGCTCATTGGTGGTGGGGTAATTAAAGAGGAAAGAGATGATGACTTGCACCTTCCCAATGCATTTTTTACCCCATTCTCTAATCCGTCCTAAAATTTCTATATGAACACTTATTCGTGGACGAAAGAAGTAGTCTCTAACAGAAATGTATTGCTGTCCCTACAGGAGGATAAGCACCATTATTGGCGGCTAAAACCCTATCATCTTCTCCAATCAAACGGGAACACCAAAGCTTGAGCCTTGAATCCCATTAGAAGCGGGAGATAGCCAAAGCATGGTGGTAACTCCATGTAACTAGTTCACCTTCACCCTAAGAGCATCTTCAACAGGCGCCCAAAAAATGACTCACGTGCTAAAAATCATCGTTTTTGTGCACCGGAGACAAAAAAACATTGCTCCAGCAGACACTGTAAAATAGAGCGCGCACAAAAAAATTTAGCGCACGGGTATGCGCGTGGGCTGCTGGGCTGCAAATTTGGGGCGCCGGATTGTGCGCACGGGCTGCTGCAGGTGAGACCGCCGGATTGGGCGTCGTGTTTTTTTGCATCTGGAAAACCTCTTCGTCGCTCCCGCGCGCAAAAAGACTATTTTGACGCTGTAAAAGAATTAGAGCAACTCCAACGCGGCGACCCATTTCGTCCGCGCGCGTCTGTTTGGGTCGGCGCGGACAGAAAAGTCGGCCCAACGCGCCGACCCAAGCGGACGCGCGTCCGCTTTTCGTCCGCCTTCCGACCCATTCCCGGCCCATTTTTGAGCCGGATTTGCGTCGGCGCGGACACGAGACGGACGCGCGCGCTCGCTCGCCTACTCCTCCCCCTGGCCCGCTGGTCGGTGGCTGTCTCCACCATTTCCCTCCACTTTCCCAAAACCCTCCCGCCCGCGCGCGCTCCCGCCGCTCCCGCCGCTCGCCATGGACGCCGACCTGGGGGGGGGGGGGGGGGGGGGGGGGGGGGGGGGGGGGGGGGGGGGGGGGGGGGGGGGGGGGGGGGGGGGGGGGGGGGGGGGGGGGGGGGGGGGGGGGGGGGGGGGGGGGGGGGGGGGGGGGGGGGGGGGGGGGGGGGGGGGGGGGGGGGGGGGGGGGGGGGGGGGGGGGGGGGGGGGGGGGGGGGGGGGGGGGGGGGGGGGGGGGGGGGGGGGGGGGGGGGGGGGGGGGGGGGGGGGGGGGGGGGGGGGGGGGGGGGGGGGGGGGGGGGGGGGGGGGGGGGGGGGGGGGGGGGGGGGGGGGGGGGGGGGGGGGGGGGGGGGGGGGGGGGGGGGGGGGGGGGGGGGGGGGGGGGGGGGGGGGGGGGGGGGGGGGGGGGGGGGGGGGGGGGGGGGGGGGGGGGGGGGGGGGGGGGGGGGGGGGGGGGGGGGGGGGGGGGGGGGGGGGGGGGGGGGGGGGGGGGGGGGGGGGGGGGGGGGGGGGGGGGGGGGGGGGGGGGGGGGGGGGGGGGGGGGGGGGGGGGGGGGGGGGGGGGGGGGGGGGGGGGGGGGGGGGGGGGGGGGGGGGGGGGGGGGGGGGGGGGGGGGGGGGGGGGGGGGGGGGGGGGGGGGGGGGGGGGGGGGGGGGGGGGGGGGGGGGGGGGGGGGGGGGGGCTCCTTTGTGAGTGTTGGAGGGACATTGGGCAAGACCCCAAGACCGGCGCCGAACAAAAGGCATCAACCTTTTGGACCCGTGTCCATCGTGAGTTCCATGAGCGCAAGAAGTTTCCGCCGTACCAAATGCAAAGCACGCACGGGTGGGTGTCCATCTCGAAGCGTTGGAAGGTGATCCAACAAGAGTGCAACAAGTTTTGTGCCACTCTTGAGAGCGTCAAGGCACGCCCCGTGAGCGGCATCGGCATTCAAGACATGGTATGCTAGCAAGCACCCCTCTTTGTGTCATGCCGTTTATGCTTTCATGTCCATTTCCATATCCATTTGCCAATATTCTTGCATGCAATTCATTTGTAGGCATTCCAAGCTTTGGAGGCATTCAAGGTCCAACACAAAGGCAAGTCCTTCAACCTCTCCCATTGTTGGAGGGTCATCAAAGATGAGAAGAAGTTCAAGGCACAATATGCCGCCCTCAAGTCGCGTGGGGGAAAGCAAGCCGTGGAGGAGGTTGGGGATGGCGAGAAGGCACGGCCGTGGGGGAAGACCAACTCCAAGAAGGAGGACAAGCGGGATGCGGCATCGAACGCCTTGATCGCAAGCGTGGAGGGCATGATGACCAAGAAGGACTCAAGGGAGGAGGAGCGCCAGTGATACAAAGAAGAACAAATGAACGCCTTCATGGAGATCCAAAGGAGGAGGCTTGAGATGGATGCGGAGAAGCAAGCCAAGATGCTTGAGATGGAGGCGAAGAAGCAAGCCAAGATGCTAGAGATCGAGGCCGCCAACGCCAAGACCAAGGCAAAAGAAGTGGCTCTCGCGAGTATGATGACCGGGATGGAGATCATGAAGGTGGATCTCAACACCGTGTCGCCAAGGAAGAGGTCGTGGTTCGAGAAGATGCAGGCCGACATGCTCAAGTTCGACGATGAGTGACCTATGGCGGCGAGCGCCATCCTTTTTTGTATGCCGGCAAGTGTGCTGGCATGACCACGGCCGTGATGGCGTGGTCGAACTCCCGCCCCTTTTGTGTGTTGGCATGTGTGCCGGGCGCTAGCAAGCGCGCCAGCCGAACTGTGTGATGTTTTCTGAAGCTGGCATTGTATGCCGGCGCTGGCATGGTGCCGGCATGAACTTCGGGCGATGACATGGCCGCTGGCATGAACTATGGCCGCGAGCCGTTTTCAAATTTTGGGTGCGCACATGAAATGGGTCAGCGCGTTGGGCGCACTGCCGACCCAAATCTCAAACGGGGCGGACGCCGAGCGGGCGGCCGACCCAAACGGACAAAAAGCGGACAAAAGCGCCGTCCGTTTGGGTCGGCGCGTTGGAGTTGCTCTTACCGCGCCGAAGCAAAGGCGCGCCTGTTGGAGATGCTCTAAGGCCAACTCCAGCGCGCGACCCCATCCTGTCCAGGTGCGTCCATTTGGGGTAAAACGGACATACCAGACGGCCCAGCGCGCGGGCGCAAACGGACTTTTGTTCGTTTTATGCCCACTTTCGACCCATCCCCAGCCCAAGTTTGGGCCGCTTTTGAGGTGAAACGGACAGCGCGCAGACAGGCAGGACGCGCGCGCTTGTCCTCCCCTGTCCCGCCCGTCGGTGGCACAAAGCACCAGCCCGATGACCCATTTCGCGCCATTTCTCCCCAAACCTTCCCACGTCCCACCCACCACCCTCCCGCGCATGGCCGATGCCCCGCCGAATTCCAGCGGCCAGGTATGGCGAGAAGGCACGGGGGGGGGGGGGGGGGGGGGGGGGGGGGGGGGGGGGGGGGGGGGGGGGGGGGGGGGGGGGGGGGGGGGGGGGGGGGGGGGGGGGGGGGGGGGGGGGGGGGGGGGGGGGGGGGGGGGGGGGGGGGGGGGGGGGGGGGGGGGGGGGGGGGGGGGGGGGGGGGGGGGGGGGGGGGGGGCCGCCCGGAAAGGTGAAGAAGAAGGTGGCCAAGGGTGTGAAGAAGCCGCGGTCGGAACTCATGCCGGCGGAGCTCGCAAAGCTGGACGCAGAATCGGCCAAGAGGAGGAACCGTAGGGCGGCCGCCAAGGGCAAGAACGCCGCGGCCAAGTTTGCCGCCGAGCGCGCTGCGTTGGAGGCCGTGCGGCGCAAGGACGACGTCGACGAGAAGGAGGACATCGTCAACAAAGCGCACACCCTCCTCATGCTTGGGATTTGCCGTCCGGTGGGTTTCTCGGCAGCACCCGTCAGCACGGCGAGCACAGGCTCGTCGGTTGCCAGGCCTCCGCACTGACACTCGCCGACGTCGCGGACCACACCTTTGTCGCCCGGTTTTCCTCCTCCAAGGTACGAAGGCCAGACCCATTTCTCAGGGTCGCCAGACATTGGCGTGATTGCGCCGTCCACCCTGCGCCCCTCGGCCGTCATCGACCTCAACGTCACACCGGGGTCCAGCAGCGGCGGCCGGCCGTCCGTCGAGATGCAAAGAAAGCAAGCACGGCCGCCATCTACGGGCACCATGTCGTCGCCCCGCGTCCTATTCAACGAAATGCCAACACCAACGCCAACGGTCGACGACCCCTTCTACAACGAGTTCATGGAGAATGTCATCTACGATGGTGGGCATGGCGATGCCTACGATCCCGAGGAGACCCAAAGTCAGGATGGCCGTGGCCAGTACGTTGCCGATGAAGACATTGAGGCCCACGACCATGCTAACTATGACCAGACTCGTGGCATGAAGATGATGACATCTATTGCGAAGGTGATGGTGATGAAGATGAAGGCATTGATATTGGGGGCGAGCCATTGTTCATCGACGACCTCACCCAAAGAGCGGAAGCACAAAAGAGGAAGAAGAGCATTCGTACGGGATCATACTCACAAGAGGAGGACAAGTTGATTTGCCAAAGTTGGATGGAGGTTGGCCAAGATCCGATGACCGGTGCGCAACAAAAGGGACTTGTTTTTTGGACAAGAGTTCACAAAACATTCCATGAAAGAAAGTTGTTTGTGCCCTACCAATTTACGAGCGACCGTGGCATCACCTCGATTCAAAAGAGGTGGTTGTTCATCCAACAAGAATGCAACAAGTATTGTTTCGCACTTGAGAGCGTTGAAGCACGCCCCGTGGGTGGTCTCGGCATTGGGGACATGGTATGCTCTCTTATCTTTCGTTGCTACGGCCATGAGACTTCGGCCTTCTATATGTGTGCATGTTCAATTGTTGTTGATCGTGTAGGCATTTCAATCTTTGGAAGCATTCAAGACCCAGCACAATGACAAGCCATTCACTCTTACGCATTGTTGGACGCTAATCAACAATTGACCTAAGTTCAAAGATCAATACCGTGAACTTCAAAGGAAGAGAGGCAAGAAGACGGCTGCGTTGGCCGAAGGTGGAGATGGTGAGGTGTTGAAAAGGCCGACGGGCAAGACCAACTCCAAGATGGACGACATACGTGATGCGTCATCCATGGCCTTGCATGAGACTTTGCACGGCATGATGTCTCAAAAGGATATGAGGGACGAGAAAAAGCGACAAAGCAAGGAGGAGCAAATGAAGCAATACCTGGAGCTTCAAACGAAGAAGTTTGAGATGGAGGAGGCGACCAAGAAGAGGAAGATCGACCTGGAGGAGGCATCCAGGCAGAGGCAGCTCGACATCGAGGCCGCCAATGCCACGGCCAGGCAGAGGCAGCTCGACATCGAGGCCACCAATGCCGCAACCAAAGCAAAGGAGGTGGCGCTAGCGATCATGAGGGTGGACTTGACCAAGATGAGCGAGAAGACGAGGAGCTCGTTCGAGGTCCGGCAGAAGGAGATGTTCGACGCCGATGGCCTCAACTAGGTGGTCTGTTTGACCATGGCCGTTCTTTTTGGAGGCTGGCATGGGTGCCGGCCACTGGCTCTGTGCCGACGACAAACCTATTCATTTTGGAGGCTGGCTGTGTTGCCGGCCGCTGGCTGTGTTGCCGGCGACAAAACTATTCATTTTGGAGGCTGGCTGTATTGCCGCTGAGGTCGTGTAGGCGGGCTGTGTTGCCAGCGTGAACTAGGGCCGCTGGCATGAACTACGGGCGTGGTTTATTCAAAAATTTGCGTTTGAAAAAGGAGGCGGATAGGATGCAGCCAAAGGATGCGTCCGCGCATTGGGCGCACGGCCACCGCATCCTAGAAATGGCCCGGACACGACCCCATTGCCCGCCCAAAATGGACATAATCCGGGCCAAACGGACGTCCGTTTGGGGTCGTGCGCTGGAGTTGGCCTAAGCAAAGCAAGGCGGTGTACCGTGGGAGGGAGCATGGTCCATGCCACCATGCGTGGGCGTGGCTCGCCCACTGGCCCACCCGAGTGCTGAAGGCACGGGCTGGAAGGACCATGGCTTCTTCACCCTGTCTCAGGGACAGGCAGCATTCATTTGCCCTCGCCCGGACGTACGCATATCCACTATTGCCTTCGAACTCGACGCCCCGGCGTCACTATCCAGCCCGCTCCTTGCTCGGCCTCGAACACCCAACACCACACGCATCCACCAGCAGCACCAGGCAGAGCCTTATCCTTAACGGCCGGCTCCCTATGTGCTCCATCGGGTGGCCTCCGCGGTCCGTCCAGCGCTCGGGCGCGCAGCGCCCAGGATGGATTGATGGATGGCTCTCTCTTGCCGTGCTAGCTAGAGTAGATTCTGCAGCATGCATGGCATGGGCATGGGCATGGCCCTACCCTGCCCCTCCCCGCGAATTGAAAGAGCCTCTGCACGCTTGGCTCCCGCGCTGTCTCGTCTCCACCCGACACGCTTGTGCTGCGAGCAACCTGTGACGCCCCCGACTCAATCGTGCACTAATCATACACGCAAATGCACACGATCAAGTCTAAGGACTCACTTGAAGGAATCACAACACAACTCTAAAACATAAATAAAGGCATACAAGCATTATATTACAAGTCAGGGCCTCGAGGGCTCGAATACATAAGCTTGATGTCAACAAGCATCAGTGGAAGCGTTAGATATCTGAGTACAGATATAAAAGAGAAACAGATAAGCCTTTAAGAAGGCGGTACAAAACAAAAGCTACGATCGAAAAGGCCCAGGCCTCCTGCCTGGGACCCTCCGAACCTACTCCTGGTCGTCAGCCAACTCATAGAAGTAGCCATCTTCGGGGTAATAGTAGTGATGGTCGACAGGGGCAGCTGGCTCCGGGGCTTCGTCATCTGGTTGCATCAAACGGATATGGGGAAAAAAGAAGAGGGAGCAAAGCAACCGTGAGTACTCATCCGAAGTATTCAGCAAGTAAGGATCTACACCACATATGCAACATTATCAAATAAAGGCTGTATATATGGACTGGGCTGCAAAAATGCCAAAATAGAGAGAAGGCCTAGTCCTATCGAAGACTAGCATCTTCAACGGTCTTGCAGCATTAGAAGAGTGTAGATTAGTACAGTATAAAGTAATAGTAGTAATAAGTATCAACCTCGCCCAGAGATCCTTCCTCGACTCCCTGCGAGAAAGCAATCCCAGAGCCGTACTATTCATTTCTCATCACAAGTATCCAGTTCTAGTTGTATCGATCGGGATACAACTCCAAGCGTCCGTTACCGAGGATCCGGCTATGCATAGATATTTTCTTCCCTGCAGGGGTGCACCAACTTACCCACCACGCTCGCTTAACTCCGGCCGGACACACTTTTCTGGGTCATGCCCGGCCTTGGCTAAACGACACACCGCAGCCCTACCTAAAGCTCAGCAGAGAGGTCCCCGTCGGTCTATATCCTAATCGCTCAGGGGTCTTGGGCCATCGCCCTGTGCACTCCAGGTCGTTGCGTGCAGGGTGGATACCAGCGCCATCGGCATGATCCGACCCGGCCGCCATGCTGAACTGGACGTCTGACAGAGCTTTCGGCTGATGCATACAACGCAGAGTACCCATATTTATTCCCGCGTGATGGTTAGTGCTATCGGGCCAGAGGCCCACTCGGATCAAATATCCAAATCGTTAGTGTATTAGGGGTTTGCGGTAACGAGCAAAGACTCACGATTGATGTGACCCCGTCGCCCCATCTCGAGGACTTGCGGTAAGGGCTAAGAATGCCTGGCCACGCCTCGTATTTATCTCACGGGCACCCTCCAGGTCAACCCGTCTCCACATCACTCGCATCTTATGCTCGCTCGGGTACCCCTCAGGGTCGACCCGACTTTCCAAGTAACAGTTGTAAAGTCCAAGTATCCGTGTGTCTATCACATCATGGGAATCTGAGGTATCACCCTCGTTGGATTCCTACTCAATGTATCTGTCAAGGTGAACTCGGAGGAATCACCCTCGATGGGTTCACACTTGAGGTATTGCACGACAGTGTCGTTATCGGGAGTGGTGAAGGAGGAATCACCCTCGATGACCACGACCAAATAGGTACTCTATAGAGTTAACATCAGAAGTGCTATACGAGGTATCACCCTCGGCACTCGATAGTAACGCTGCAGTGTCGTACAACTAAGGGGGGTGACGTGCGGTGCCGGGGCCTGGTTGTCGATCACGTTGATTGAGTCAGCTGATAATCAAGCGGGGCAACTGGGGACAAAGTGGGGGGGTCTCTAGTGGATCACTGACCAGCCTATACTAAGCAGTTTAGGATAAGCAGGTAGGTAACAATAGCAGGTTACAAAATCAGGCTATGCATCAGAAATAGAATAAGCAGTAGCAGTAACAATTTCTAATGCAAGCATAACAGAGAAAGAATAGGCGATATCGGCATGTTCAAGGGGGGGGGGGGGGGGGGGGTGCTTGCCTGGAAGCTCTGCGGCAAAGGCCTGGTCGTCAACAGTGTAGTCGGACTTCGGAGCTGCGTCGGTCTCGGGGACTACGTCAGTACCGGGATCTATCGAGAGAGAAGAGGGGGAGGAAACAAATAAATACACTGCAACAAAAGCAATCACATAGCAAGGCATGGTAATACGCAGTGCAGGGGTGCCCTAGTGCAATGTTAAGTGCTACAGACGAAGCGGGAATTTATCTGGAATATTTTCCCGGTGTTAGGCATCTGTCAGACAGATGAATTGGAGGGGAAGATTCCATGTTCATCATGCTAGAAGCATGTGACAGATATGAGGAGGGCATATTTGGATTCATCTCGTTGTTCTGAGCAACTTTCATGTAGACAGTTTTTTGATCCGAGTTACGGTTTAATTTCTACGAATTTTCAAAGATTAAAGCATTTTCTGGAATTATCCAAATTAGCAGAAATTGTTTAAAATTAATTATGACATCATGGTGAACAGTAACCCTCATTGACCGTGGTCAACAGGGTCAACCGAGGTGCTGGGGCCCACAGGCAGCCTCAGAGGGCGGGCCCCACGCGCTGCCATGTCAGCGCCGGCGCCGGAGTTGCGCCGACGACCATTTTCGCGGCGGCCGATCGCCGGAGAGGCTCGGGTTTCCGCTACAGAGCGCCAAATCGCGTGTTTTAACTTGCGTTCGAAAGCTGACGCTGTCGCGCGTCGAATGGAGCCACTGGACCGACCGGAGATGGCCGGGGCAGAGAGCTGCAACGTCGCCGGTGACGGTGATCTACGGTGGCTCGGTGAAAACAAGAACCTAGCGCGCGCGAGCGATCTAAAGCACTAGGCCGCACCACTGGAGTGCCCTGAGCATGGTGGCGTGCTCGGACGGCCACGGCAAAGACTAAAGCGACAGTGGTGAGCTTTGCGGCGGAGCCGAGCTCGGCCATCCACGGCGGCGACGCTAGGCGCAACAGAACGAGAAGAAGGCGGGGGGGAACGTGCAGTGCTCACCGTGCGGGCTCAAGGAGGCCCCTTGGGTGAACGGGAGCACAGAGGGGGCCGCGGTCATCGGAGATCGCCGGCGACAGAGAGATCAGCGCCGAGCTCGATCCCGCCCGTGTGGTCGTCTCCGAGCAAGATGGCGGGCGGTGGACGACGTGGTCGAACGGGGCAGAGACGACGGGCACGGCAGAGACGCGAACGGACGCCGGTGGCCGTGACGGTGACAGCGGCGCGTCGGCGGTCGCGCTCGGGCAGAGAGGGGAGGAAGCGAGCGGGCGAGAGAGGGGGCGAATTGATGAGGACGGTGACGAGGCCGAGCGGCTTCGGCCTTATCCTCTCGCCCGTCCTCGGGCGTCGCCGTGTAACATCCCCAGGTTACCTCACCCTAGTTAAGCTACCTAACTTGCCATGTCATCATGATCAACCTAAATAAATTGCAACTAGGAAATAATCCAACTCAATTCAATTTTAAAATGCAGGTCAAATAAATATTTCTTCAAACACTAGAACTAAAATGTTTATAATGTTGCAAATAATTCAGGAGCAAATATAAAAATATAATCCAAATTAATTGAATTGGTTAAGTCACTCTAACAGCCTAAGCAGTACCAAAACAACAATATCTAATACCATCTTATTAATTCAAATTTGCAATTGAAATCATTTTTTATCCAAACAAGTTTCTGGTGGTAGGTAATAATGCACCTTAATATATGGGCTAAGTTACATATTTTATAAAAGTCAACTAGTGGCCTTGGAATTTGCAAGACAGAAATAAATAAAGGAAAAGCAGAGAAAGAAATAGAAAAGCGAAAGAGAGAAACGCCACTGTGGCCTCGGCCCAGTGCTACAGGCGAGGCCCAGCCCGCCAGAACCCTTTTCTCCCTCATCCCGCCTCACTGTCGATGCCGTAGCCGCCCCGATCGCCGGTGACGCACGCGTCGCCCATCCGGTCCCCTCTCCGATGGATAAGAACGGCCCGAGCTGCTCTATCCCTTCCCCGCGAACCCTAGCCCCATTCCTCCCCGTTCCCCTCTTCCTCGCTCGATCCCAAGCCCGCCCGAGATGTCATCGCCGTCGCCGCGTCGATCCCGCGGCCACCGGTCGCCCCTCACCTCGCCATGATGCCCGAGCGCTCCGCCGTCGACTACTACGCCTCCTGGAGCTGCTCGTTGGAGCCGGAAAGCCCTGCTGCTGGCTATCTCTGTCGTCCCCATCTACGGCCGCCGCGGCAACTCCGGCAAGCTCCATCGACCTCTGCTGCTACTAAGCCCCCAACGGCCACCGTGAGCCTCTCGGTGAGCTACTCCCCCTCTCCCCTCGCTCCGCTGCCCTCCGGCGCGACCGTAGCCGCTGCACCGGCCATAGCCGAGCCCAGCTCCGCCGTGCGGCTCCCCGTAGATGCTTCCGTCGATGTCGTGGCCGTCCGAGCACGTCATCGTGCTCGGGGTACCCCGCTGGTGCGAACCGTCGCTCGAAATTGCTCGTGCGCGCGCTAGGTCTTCGATCTCACCGAGCCACCGTAGATCACCGCCGCCTGCGACGCTGCAGCGCGCAGCTCCGGCCACCCCAGCTCCGGCAACCGCCACCACTTGATGCGGCCGACCTCAGGCTCTCGAATGAGCCTAGCCGCGCCTTCCCCCATGCCCCGTACGCGATTTCCGATCGCACCCGAGGCCGCGCCGCCGCGAAATGAGCTCGCCGGCGATGTTCCGGCGGGTCGCCGGCCACTGCTGGCGTGGCCTGACCGGTGGGACCCCCCTGGGTCGCTGCCATGTGGGCCCTGGTCGTGGTTGACCGCGCTGACCACAGTCAATGCCGCTGACGTGGCGCTACAGCGACTGATAAGCGGGCCCCACTTCACTAATTAACAACGGTTAGGTTTAAACACTAATTAGTTTAGCTAATAAGTCACTGACACCCGGGCCCACCTCTAATTAACCCAGTTTAGTTAAAATAAACACTGATTAGCCCCTCTAAGAATGACATGTGGGGCCTGCAACACTGTTGTTTTGGATAAGGGTTACACAGTCAGCTGCTGAGTCAGCAAGCTGGCCCACATGTCAGCCTCTGTTGACTGGCTCTTTGACCCAGTCAATGGGCCCACTGGTCAGCCTCTGTGCTGGTCAGTTGGGTACAACACTGGGTGCACATGGCATTTTCATTTACTGTTTAAATTCGAATTTAGTAATTAAAATAACTCCAGAAAATCAAATAAACTTTAAAAAAATTCATAACTTTTAAACCGTAGCTCAGATCGAAAAAGTTAAAACATAAAATTTGCTCAGAATGACGAGACGAGTTTGATCGTGTCGTCTGTTTCCTTGTCGGAACCCCCTACGTAAAAGAACTCGTAACTCCGAACCCGGTTCCGATAGATGATTAGTGCATAATCACCGGTAAATAAATTCCACCTTAATCCTAAAATAACTAAAAATGATTTAGACATACTTCAGGCAACCCTGCACTGCATCATAGTCGTAGCATGCTCTGTGTTGCATTGTCGCTGTGTATTTACTTGTTTCCTCCCCGGGGGGGGGGGGGGGGGGGGGGGGGGGGGGGGGGGGGGGGGGGGGGGGGGGGGGGGGGGGGGGGGGGGGGGGGGGGGGGGGGGGGGGGGGGGGGGGGGGGGGGGGGGGGGGGGGGGGGGGGGGGGGGGGGGGGGGGGGGGGGGGGGGGGGGGGGGGGGGGGGGGGGGGGGGGGGGGGGGGGGGGGGGGGGGGGGGGGGGGGGGGGGGGGGGGGGGGGGGGGGGGGGGGGGGGGGGGGGGGGGGGGGGGGGGGGGGGGGGGGGGGGGGGGGGGGGGGGGGGGGGGGGGGGGGGGGGGGGGGGGGGGGGGGGGGGGGGGGGGGGGGGGGGGGGGGGGGGGGGGGGGGGGGGGGGGGGGGGGGGGGGGGGGGGGGGGGGGGGGGGGGGGGGGGGGGGGGGGGGGGGGGGGGGGGGGGGGGGGGGGGGGGGGGGGGGGGGGGGGGGGGGGGGGGGGGGGGGGGGGGGGGGGGGGGGGGGGGGGGGGGGGGGGGGGGGGGGGGGGGGGGGGGGGGGGGGGGGGGGGGGGGGGGGGGGGGGGGGGGGGGGGGGGGGGGGGGGGGGGGGGGGGGGGGGGGGGGGGGGGGGGGGGGGGGGGGGGGGGGGGGGGGGGGGGGGGGGGGGGGGGGGGGGGGGGGGGGGGGGGGGGGGGGGGGGGGGGGGGGGGGGGGGGGGGGGGGGGGGGGGGGGGGGGGGGGGGGGGGGGGGGGGGGGGGGGGGGGGGGGGGGGGGGGGGGGGGGGGGGGGGGGGGGGGGGGGGGGGGGGGGGGGGGGGGGGGGGGGGGGGGGGGGGGGGGGGGGGGGGGGGGGGGGGGGGGGGGGGGGGGGGGGGGGGGGGGGGGGGGGGGGGGGGGGGGGGGGGGGGGGGGGGGGGGGGGGGGGGGGGGGGGGGGGGGGGGGGGGGGGGGGGGGGGGGGGGGGGGGGGGGGGGGGGGGGGGGGGGGGGGGGGGGGGGGGGGGGGGGGGGGGGGGGGGGGGGGGGGGGGGGGGGGGGGGGGGGGGGGGGGGGGGGGGGGGGGGGGGGGGGGGGGGGGGGGGGGGGGGTAGACGTCAGCGACTGAGCGGCACACGCTGGGTTGGACTGGGAACGCAACCGCACTTGTATAAGGGGTTGCTAGGTCTGCTCACCGGCGGTGCACGTAATGTGCAGGAGTTCCCGGGGCGATGGCCCAAGACCCCTGGGGGCATAGGTTAGTCCGGCGTGCTGACCTCTCTGTTAAGTATTCGGTCGGGTTGCGGCGTATCGTTTGGCCGAGGGCGGGCATGACCCAGAAAAGTGTGTCCGGCCGGAGTTAAGCGAGCGTGGTGGGTAACTTGGTGCACCCCTGCAGGGAAGAACTAATCTATCGATAGCCTGTCCTACGGTAACAGGCACTCGGAGTGATCGGTACAACTAGAACTTCAGATGAGAATTGGATAGTACGGCTCTGGGATTGCTTTCTCGCAGGGAGTCGAGAAAGGATCTCAGGTCGAGGTTGATAACACTATTACTACCTTACTTTATGCTAATTTGCACTCTTCTAATGCTGCAAGACGCTGAAGATGTTGAAGATGCTAGTCTTCGATAGGACTAGGCTTTCCCCCTCTATTCTGGCATTTCTGCAGCCCAGTCCACATATACAGCCTCCCTTTGAAAATGTTGCATATGTAGTATAGATCCTTGCTTGCTGAGTACTTCGGATGAGTACTCACGTTTGCTTTATTTTCTTTTTCCCCCATATTCCTTTTGATGCCACCAGACGACGGAGCCCCTGAGCCAGTTGCCCCAGTCGACGACCACGGCTACTACTACTACCCTTCCGGCGAGTACTACTACTACTACGAGGAGCCGGCTGACGACCAGGAGTAGGATTGGAGGGTCCAAGGCAGGAGGCCTACGCCTTTCGATCGTAGCTTTTATTTTGCCCCGCCTCTGTGAAGGCTTATCTCCTTTCTATAATATATCTGTACCCAGATATCTAATGCTTCCGCTGACACTTGTGTGCCATCGAGCTATGTATTCGAGCCCTCGAGGCCCTGGCTTGTAATATAAAGCTTGTATGACTTTATTTATGTTTTAGAGTTGTGTTGTGATATCTTCAAGTGAGTCCTTAGGCTTGATCGTGTGCATTTGCGTGTATGGTTAGTGCACGATTAAGCCGGGGTCGTCACAGGTTGGTATCAGAGCCAACTGCCTATAGAAATCCCCCCTTTCCAACTCCTTGGCCGAAGTTGAGTCTAGAAATCGAAAACTGTTTTACTAACTTGGTTGTGTGGCTTACGGGCCCACGTCGCCAACTGGGTGGTATTAGGATCTTTTATTCCTCATCTATACTCTGGGACTCTGATCTCTCTTCTATTCGGGTTAAAGATTTTACTAACTCCAACACTAGGTTCTCGTAACCGCTTCTCCCGGAGAGCCCCTTCACCACAGATGATCGACTGTTACATCAGAAGACTCTGAAGTTACTCCTCGATGATTCCTGAGACCCTGTGCCCACTGCTTTGCAGTTCCTGACCACCGATAAACTCCGATGGATAACTACATACACTCGTCGTTCGTATACTCATTCCAGTTACTCTAGGGTTCTATCCGACATATCGAAACACTATCCGACGTTTCGAGAATTCCCTGAACCTACTGCCTTGCATTTCTTCTCCGCCTGCACACGCCTACGAATAAATCCCCACACTTATCACGGATTCGTTTATCCCTAGTTGATCATGTGCTTCGCAACATCCTACCCGCTGTCAATCGATCTTCCGAAGATTCTCTGCATCCTATTGCCTTTGAAATTCTTGCTTGTTTGCATTATGGTTAACTCCATATGTTTGGCAATATTCGTTGACATCCTTTGTCATTAACATTTTGAACCTATTGATTCATTGGGAATGTGAGTGCTCCCTATCATTGGCTAATTCTTAGAACTCATCCTTCCAGCTCAATCATCGTTCCGGACATGAGCTGGTTCTCGGTCAATCAAGTAATTGATTGATTGTCCAACCAAGCATGTACAAATTACTCGTTCCTCTGCGCAGGTGAACTAATTGTCACTCCTGGCTTCGGAAATCATGAACCCTCTGAATTTTATACTTGGGTTGTTCAAGTACTTCCTTAATTCGATGTGCTTGCCTCCCGTCCTTTCCCGGAGGACTCTCAGGTGGAACCAGTTGTTAAAACCTTACCCCGTTAGTTCTCACAGATCACTTGATTCCTTTTGTGGACAATTATCTGACCGATTCTTTTCTATTCTAAGAACCTTGTCGGTTCCTTCCCCGTTGCCATTGCCTTTGGCACTGAAGCATTCTCTACTTCTTGCCGTCTGTATATCCGCTCAGCTGGCATGGCACGTAGAGGTAGTGCATTCCTTCTCCTTATTGACTGGGACTGACTACTGACCAGGACATGTCCCGTAACCATGGGTGGAGATCTCTGCAAGACGGAACGCTAAAGTTGTTCTTCTAGTTCTATCCAACCTACTCATATTTGGACAGAGCTTTTTGTTTCTGATCCGTCGTTTCTGAACCATAACTCCTTTGTACTTAAACGTCGGATTATTCCGATGTTTCTATAACCTGATGCCGTTACATTCTTTCTTCTTCTGTTTGAGTACCGCTACTCACATCAGAAACCTTGTGGACCACCAAATCCCTGTTGGATTATAACCGACACTGTCCCTCGTATTCAATAACCTTGTGAGTTCTTCCCTGATACAAATACCTCCGGTAAATTGTATCATCTGCTTTGACTTCGAAACTCTGCTTTCGAACTCACATCCCTTGCTTTGGATTAGTAGCTGTATAGATTCGTAGAATGTCTCGATGGGTTGTATCTAAGCTTCTGTCTTCTGCGAGTACTCAGAAACTTCTACGGGTCACCCATTACTGGTGTTACGCCACATAAATCTTCAATGTTTCCACTTCATTTAAAACG
>JAAAWM010009954.1:0-31433 GCA_036873465.1 Thinopyrum obtusiflorum
AACTAGCATAGTGGACAAGTTGTTGATCCACGGGAATGCCAACATGTCTCACGTCGGGTATTTGTAACATATCGCGAAGCAATAGGAATAGCACACGAAAACTGGAGGTTCACTCGAATATTCATTCGTGTGGGTATAGGGGTCAATATGGGTGTCCACGGCTCCGATGTTGATCCTTGATCGGAAGGGGTTCCAGGTCATGTCTATACTTCACCGAACCTATAGGGTCACACGCTTAAGGGTCATCTATCTGCTGAATACTAGACAGGGAGTGTGAGAGAAAATCACCGAAAAAGTTTCGGACACCGAAAAAGTTTCGGACAGCGGAAAAGTTAAGCAGAGAGAGGTCACCGGATGAGTTCCGGTGATACTGAAAAGTTGTTTCAGAGGATACCATAAAGTCAAATTGGTTTCGGCACATGCCCGATAATTCTTGGAGGGTGCCAGAATCTTTCTGGAAACTTTCTGGAATTTTCAGAAATGAAAACCGAAAATGTTCCGGAGCTGCCGGAACCACTTCAGATGCTTTTCGCAGATGAGATCACTAAACTGGAATTGATCCAGAACACGTTGAAAATTATTATGGTGGGTACTGGAAATGTTCTAAGCCCACATAAATATTCCGGGGCCGTCAGGGGCAGCAACAGCAGCCCTCCTGGCTGCGGCGGCTATCCGTAGGAGAGGGGCCCGTAGGACTGCGGTGCGGCGTAAAACGCCTTATGGGAGGGAGGTCGCGCGCCGAGGATACCCAGGGCAGGGGCGCGGGGAACCGGCATGGAGTAGGCGTGCACAACGTCGGTCCACGGGTTCTGGCCGGCGTACCACGGGGCCGGCTGATACTGCTGTTGGGGGCGGGCTGCTCCTCCCTGAGCCCCGGCGCCCTGCTGCTGCTTGAGGCCACCGCGGCGACCCCCGTTAGCGGCCGGCGCCTGGGGCAAGGCCGACGGGGACGGGAGGGCCGGCGCGGGACTCGGCAGAGGTGGCGCCGAGCCCCCGCGGGTGCCGGCGACGAGGGCGGTGTGGGTCGCCCGAGTCCGAACCATCTTCATCCGACGCTCCTCCAACTTGAGATTCGCCACCACCTTGGCAAAGGTGGGCTCCGGGATGAGGGTGAGGTTGGAGGCGGCGTTCCCAAAGTCCTCGTTGAGACCGGCGGTGAGGGTGCTGATGAGGAGCTCGTCGCCGACCGTCTCGTCGAGATCGCGGAGCTCATCGGCAAGCTTTTTGAGGCGCATGCAAAAATCGTCGATGGACGAGTCAAACTGCTGGCACCCGTAAAACTCGCCGTGGAGGAGGACCTTGCGCTGCAGTTTGTTGTCGGTGAAAAGGCCATTGAGATTGGTCCAGATGGCGTAGGCGTCGTCGTCATCATCCACCACCGTGTGGAAGAGGTCCTTGGAGATGGTGAGGTAGAACCAGCGGATGATGGTGGTGTCAAGGATCATCCACTCCTCGTCGTGGATCATGAGGCTGGAGTCCACGGTGCCATCAACGTGACCGTGGAGCAGGTACTCGCGAAACACCAAGGAGAAATACCGCTTCCAAGCGGAGTGGGAGGCGGTGGATTGATCAAGGACCACCGGAACACGCTTGTGGATGTTCAGATCGCGAACGAGGGTGACATCCGGACCAGCAAAGGGGTTGGAGACGGTGGAGGCGGAGGAACTCATGGCGGCGGGTAGGGTGGAGGGCGCGGCTAGGAGGGGTTGGGGGCGGCAGCGCGGCTAGGGTTAGGCAGCGCGGGTTGGGGGCGGTGGCACGGGTGGGGTGGGGCGCGGGTAGGGTGGGAAGGCGGGGAGGTGGGGAGGCGGTTGCGGAAGCGGGAGAGGAGGGAGCGGCGGCGGCGGCGGCTAAGGAGGAGCCGGCGGCGACAGCGGGTGGCGGCGGCTTCGGGTGGGAAAGGCGGCAGCAACCGGCGGCGGCGGCGGCGACCGCAGGGAACCACCGCGGCGACGGCGGCGGGTGGCGACGGCGGGTGGAGGGAGCGGCGGCGGCGGCGCGGTTGAGGCGCGGCGGCGGCGGCGGCTAGAGTTAGGACCGACTTGCGATAGATACCATATAGAAGACTAGGAATAGGCCGTGCAACACAATTGTATTGATCGGTGCACTGAGCACGTATATATAATGTATAGGATGGAGGCCACAACCTCAACTATACAGGAGAACTCGAAGGTGACCCAAGACACAATATACATGCACACAATATATTCAACACCAGCCAATCAGGAGCGTTGAATAGGAGGTTGCAAAGTGAACTTTACTCTTTATATAGAAGCAAAGTGGCCACGAGGAAGAGTGGACGACCGTTACCTCTCTGGGGCAACCAGTTTAGAAAGTGGGGAACTGCACTAGTGCAGATGTGGACACAGCACTCTGATTAGAATATATCTTGCTATACATAACAACAAATTGATCAAAGACTGAGTGAAATCACACTACCACTTTATTTAGAAGTACTCGCGTTTCATTAGTCACAACTCAAGTCATAGTGTAAGTGTGCAACAAACACACCAATCTACCAGAAAGGTCAATAGGAAACGCTTGTGTAGAGAACCTGCAGAAAACTTCTCTAGAAAAATAAAACTATGCTGGAGTCCCTAGAGTTTGGCCTAACCGCCATCGCCACCACTAAACCGGCAGCCAGGCACGGCGGCGAACTATCGCCCAAAAGGTTTTTATGAATCTCCAAAGAAATGTGATGTCGACAAGCCTTTGCCGTTGTGGCGTGTCGATCAGGGAACATCCCGGTCCTCCTCAAGCTCCGGAACCACTGTTCATCGTCGACATCGTCGAGGCCGAGCGACAAATGCAATGTTGTCAGGCCGTCAACCTAGATTTTAGTACACCACCTCCCTTTGCCAACCAACGATGTTGTCCAAGAGACAAGCATCGACTGAAACCCTAAGCCGACTACCAGAAGGGACGACGGGGGACACAACCCACCGGCTGCTCAATAACGTCATCGAAACGGGACCGAAGCCCAGTCAACTTTGTCAGATATACTGCCACCACTGCATTCACCATCAAAGCCGTGTGGTCTCACACGCTACTTGTACTTCAAGGGGCCGATGTTCTCCCTCTACGGTCGTCGAGCGGTACGAGGAGAGAGAGCAACCCACAATATCGCCAGTGGCAGCCCGAGGAACAAGGGTCGCCTCCTCCTCCGGATCTCTCGCTAGGGCAAGGATGGGGGAACGGAGCAATGACAGGCACAATTCTCTCTTTTTTTGTGAGGCCAATTGGTTCATTCATTCATCCTTTTCACACATTTAATTGTTTCTTTCTTTTTCAGATATTAAGATACATGCACCAGACATCTATTCCGGCCACAGGAACGCCCATACCATTTTGTGCTGATCCATTAGACGCACAATTAAACTTGGCAGTTGCACTTGGACAGTCCCGAAAGCTCCTAATAACCCGAGCGGCTCACCGTTTAGCTAGGGATGGCTGCGTTAATAAGCGTTGTAAAACTTGGTTACTTGTACCTCCAGGTTTAGTTGTGGACTTGGTTGCCTCGGAGTCAGCTGAGCTTATTGAATAAATTTAAACGCAGCGATTTCCCCTCAAAAACAAAAAAAAAACTCTTCAGGTAAACTAATACCATCTGATCTAGACACGACGCATTCCGTATGAACTAATCCGTACCCCTGCTCCAAACATGGCACGAAATGTATCGTTGCGTCGGGTCATTTTCGTTTCGCGCAAACGGACGTGGACCGACGGCGTCGGGGCTCCGTCGGAGAGCTACGGGGCGGCGAGCTCTTCCATGTCCCGCCGGACGCAATGGCGACCGCGACACCGTCGGGTCCGATCGGTTCGCCAATCCATGTCTCCCGTCCCAACTCTAAATTAGGTCAGGTTCCCATCAGGGCTCAAATCATGCGCCTTAAGATACGCCTCAAGTCCTAATCTGCCGTTGCGTCGCATATGTTTGCGCAATTACGTATGGTGTTTTGAGCTTGACACCACCCGTCTATCTACTAATCCCACTCCATCAAGTCCGTCATCACTGGTCCCTTTCGCTCGCCGTGTGTGTTCCCATTGGTTATTAGATTAGATGTAACGCAACTTGAGGCGCTCCGGAATAGATTTTACACGTCCATATCTGATGGGCGGTCAGGGGGATTGGACACGAGATATGGGGAGCCTATTCTATTTGTAATAAAAATACACTTGATGATGTTGATAGTAATAAATTAGTGACACGAATGGTTGTTTGTGCTTGTGTTGTGCGTGCACTTGCAGAACAGAGAGCAGAACTCACAAGCAACACTTTTCGTTGGTGGATGTTCAAAACGGCTCCCGGCAGCATATGCTCCGGGGTGAAAATAGGAGTAATAATTTGATGAATGTCAAGAAAATATGGGGAAAAATAGATGTATGTATTTAGCTCTTTTCGGGTGTCTGTAAATTTTCATGGGAAAACACAAGTATCATGATCCGTGCTAAAAAAACAACTTTAGCGCGTCAAAACTAGAGTAGAAGCGTTTCGCAAAAAGAAAAAAAAACTAGCACACATGTATTCATAAGGAAGAATCATATTTTTTTTCGAAATCCAAACTATTTTTCTTACAGTTTACTGTTTATATCCAAGAGCCAAAGGCGTCGTCCCCACTTTTGATGCCTTTTTTCCTCTTCCGTGTTTCTATTCCCTGCTTCCTTTGAGAGCCAGAGTGCTTTAGCTTTTGCACCACTCTCGTCCCATCTTCGTACTGGCATGGCAAGGCCAGGCCACCGTCCGTATTCGATGAAAGGCGAAAGACGCTACGAAAGTACGCACTCGTATTGAGGGGTAAAACTCGTCCCCGCGGCAGGGTAAAGTTCCAGGAATAATTTTCGTGGGCGCGACGTGTTGCGGTGTGACATGCCATGCATGTACTGAGGCAGTAAATAATGCATGCATGCATGCCTTCTTGATTCAGATAAATAATCCTTTGGTAGAAGATAAAAAGGAAATGTACATCCGAGACTCGAATGATTTTCTCATCTAGTGTAACAATGGTCCAGTACTCCGTGCAGAGATTTACTAGGTCGCATGGCGTCTCTGTGTGAATAGCACTAGTGCACAGTGAAACCTTTTCCCCTCGGTGTTTTTGTGCTACGTAGCACTGCCGAGAGCCAAGCAATGCTCTGTTTTGACAGCACCAGGGGATGGCAAGTGATGTCCTATCCGGTCGGGTCGGAGTTAGTGCTGGCCGCGCACACAGCTAGCTAGCTAGGCGCTGCCAGTGGGAGCAACTCGACCGTGAGCGTGAGGTCGCGTCAGCTTTATGGCGAGACGGCTGAAGGAACTCGCGCGGTAAAAAAAACAAAGCAACACAGCGTGCGTGCGTGCACCATCGGCGGTGCGGATAACAATCAAAGATCGCAATCGTCTTGGGAGCAGATAGATTCAGATTATTCCGGGCGTTCAACCTTCGTTTGGGTGGGCGTGATGTGACGCAATTGCAGGCCATGGCAGATGGCACGCGCGCGCGCACGATGCAATGCACAGAGCGCAGATCGGCCGCGCGGCACGGGTCACGCGCCGGCTGAGCGCGGCCGGTGCCGGGCCCCGGCAGCGGCAGCGTACGTCCGCCCACGCCGAGCCGGCCGGCCGGCCGAGAACGGCCAACCGAGACGCCACGGTGCCCCATGCCCCACCGTGCGTGCCGTCTCTCTCTGTCCACCCCGGTCGCGATCTTCATCTCCTCTCCTCTGGCTGGCCGCCTCGCCAGCCTGCGTCCATACATCTCACGATGCGCACTGGCAAGACATGTCGACATGCAGTAGCTGCCTGCTGCTGTGCCTCCTTTTTTTTTTTTTGCGGGTGCCTGCTGCTGTGCCTCTGGCAGCGTTGCAGCAAGGATTATTACTAGCCGAATCTGAAGCCGGCTAGCTAGGACGATAACAAATGGACGATGCGCACTGGCAAGGATTATTACTAGCCGAATCTGACCTAGCAAGCTTAGGCCGTCAGTGAGCTGTGTGTCGCGGTTGTTGCGAGAGATAAGATGAGGCCGGCCGGGCCGGGCAAGCCGGACCCGGCGGTGGACAGTACCATGTGCCCGGTAGGCAGCCAGCCAGCTCTCCTTACAAAAAAAAAAGTTTTTTTTCTTTTTTTGCGGACTGGAGCAGCGAGGACACTGAGGAGTCACGATAGCGTCGTGACCTATGCTTTTAATTTGCCACGCAACGCGCACAAAAAAATAATATTATATGCGCGTTGCGTGGCAAATTAAAAACCTACTGTATGTCACAGCACTATCGCGACTCCTCGATCCTCGGTAGCTCAGATTTTGACGGTGCGTAGTGTAGGTAGTGTCACATACTAGTGGTAGTGGTGCGATGCGAACCGTGCGAGACGTCCGCATCGACGTTGACATCGGAAAAGCAAGCCTAGCTGGAGTTTTTGCACCCGAGCTCATTTGAGCTCGGGTGAACAGTAAAATCGAAAAACATTTAAAAAATGTTCAAAAAAATCTGAATTTTTTCTATGTCAAACTTTGACAATTTTTCTAAGAGCTTGCAAAATTTCATCAAGTCGTGGCAAAAAAAATAAAATCGATACTCTGAAAATGCTACTTTCAAAAGCATTTTGGAGCACTGATTTTGTTTTTTTTGCCACGACTTCCACGAATGTGATTTCGTGATGAAATTTTGCAAGCTCTTAGAAATTTTTTCAAAGTTTGCCATAAAAAAAATTCAGATTTTTTTGAACATTTTTTGAATGTTTTTTAGGTTACTGTTCATCCGGAGCTCATTTGAGCTCGGGTGTAGAAAAGCACTTTCGGCCTAGGTAGCCCTTCGTACAGGAGAAGACGGCGGAGACGTAAAGCGTCTGGGATCGTAACTAAGCATGCATTGCATGTGGACAAGATACGATCCTGGTGATTACTCTAGCTGGTGAAGTGATGCAAACGGAAAGGTGACAGTTAATTAAGGCACATCTAAACCGAACTCGTGTAGTACGCACTACGTACGGACCAGTACATTAACTAACTATAGTTGGTTTCGTCGGCCGCCGGACGCGTGTCGCGTGAACGTGCATGCTTAATTCTATCTCCTCTCTTCAGAATTTGAGTCAAACTTTGATCATATATTTAAATAGCAAAATGTAAATTATATGTCACAAAAAACATATTGTTGGATTTGTATTCAAAAAAGTTTCCCAATGATGCTAGTTTTGTGGCATATAATTTGTGTTTTCTTGCTAAAATACACAGTCTAAGTTTCACCCACGATATGAAAGAGACTGGCAAACCTGAACGAAGGTAGCAAGTGATTGGTCGCACACCGAGCGTAACGGAGCGAGCGAGAGAAACGTCATGGTCCGCAAGGTAAGCTAAGCCGAATTCGATTGCAGGGCTGTCGCCGTCCGGCAGCTTGCCTAGCTTACCTAGGTCGTTGAAACTGAATGCTACAAGAGCGAGCCGAAACTGTGGAGGCTGTGAGAGGTTCATCTCACAAGTCACTGTGACTTCCCACCGTTTACTTTCACGGAAAGAAACGAAACGAAAGCGCGCGCTTCATGTCTGTAACATGTTACGTTCCGATTGGTTGTTTGGTTCGTCCTCAACTCAGATCAGAGTGATTAAGCGGAACAAGAAAGGCATGACGCGGCAGTATGGAATCTGACTGGTAATTAAGATTTGAGAGAGACTCGGTGGTATGGAGTACTATAGCAACTACTCCCTCCGATTCCTAAATATTTGTCTTTTTAGAGATTTCAAATGGACTATCACATACGGATGTATATAAACATATTTTAAAGTGTAGATTCACTCATTTTGCTCCGTATGTAGTCACTTGTTGAAAGGCGGGTGGTAGGCACCGGCGGACCGGCCCAAATTTGGGGTGATTAAAAACGGGCCGGTACAAAAAGATTCCCCTGCATCTCGTCGCTCCTTTCATCTCGCCAGCCGCACAAGCTCTCTGTTTACTGTCCTCACCTACCGCATCGTCGCCGGTCATCTCCCTCGCCGGTGCCAGCCGTCGCCCTCGCCGGCGCCGGCCCTCGCCCTCGCCGGTCTTCCTGGTCGCTGGTTGCAACATCAAATGGTGGGAGAAGCAAAAAACACGGTGGAAGCAAAAACCTGTGCCGGTTCCAGCAAAACAAAAACACGTTGGAAGCAAAAAATGGGACACTTGTTCTAGCAAAAAACACAAAATGTGTGGAAGCAAAAAAACATGAGATGCCGTTCCAGCAAAAATACAATATGGTGGAAGCAAAATGAGACGCGGTTCCAGCAAAGCCAAGACGATGGTAGCAAAAATTGGGTTGGTTACAGCAAAATCTGAAGACGGTAGTAGCAAACATTGGGGATGGTTGCAGCAAAAAAACAAACTGGTTCCAGCATTGCGCGTCGCGGGTGTAGCACCTCCGTCAAGTCATGGTCACCACCGCCGGGACGGCCTCCCGCTGGTTGCAGCTTCGTCATGGGTGTTTGCAACAAATCATAGCAAGGTTGCAGCTCAGCATCGTTGAGTGTTGTCGAAAGCACGAGCAAACGCTGGTTCCAGCATCAAAGATTGCCGGTTCCAGCATCTCTGCGTGCGGTTCCAGCAAACGCGACGGCCGGATGCAACACCGCTGGTGAGCAAAAAAAGCACACCGGTTCCAGCAAGTCGCCGGTCCTAGCTCGCGACCGCGCGGGAGGGAAGGTGAGGATAGGGACGGCCATGGCCTCCCAAGTTGCAAGCAACCGAGGCCATAACGTCGGAAAAAATTGACGCCGATGGGGCTTGCAGCACCCCAGTGTGCCGCTCCCCGCCAGCCCTCGCAGTAGCACGCCGGGGACCGGCAGCTCTCGCATAAAAATGTCAGCAGCGCTCGTGAGGTGAGAGGTTGGGTGAGATGTTGAATGCGGCGCGGTTGGGGAAGAAAAGAGGATTGGATCTGACGCTAGGTGGAAGAAGATTGAGGGAGATAAGGATCGAGCGGTGGGGCAGCTTGTGGGCCACAGGCACACGTGACGAGCGATGCGAGCGACAGGTCCACACAGGTCGCATGACTCGCGTGCGACCGGCGGAGTATTCGTCCGGTTGACCGGGTATAAACATTACCCTTGTTGAAATCTCTATAAAGACAAATATTTAAGAACGGAGGGAGTAGCAAGCAACATTAACTCTGTGTGCGCTAGTCCTCCGCGAAAAGTGAAAAATCTGCGTATTTTAATCAATTTTTTTATTTTAAATAAAGAGAAAAAAAGGGGTTGCTCTTTCGGCAAAAAAAAAGGATAAAGTTGAGCCAAAAGGTCTCAATTCAAAATAAATTCATGAGGAAGTGGTATCTCTTTTGGATCCACCCCAGCGTCAAGAAATTGGCTAACACCTCTGTCTGATTTTTTTACTACATAGAACACTTCATGCTGCATGAGTAGGTTTATTTCTTTCTTTCTTTGTTTCACTTGGCGCCCCCACCACTAAAACTACGTATAAGTGGCTTGAGAGTGACTTGGCTGGGAGACACTATAAATAGACTTTGGAGGCCTAGAATTCCTTTGAAAATTCAAATCTTTATGTTACACCTTTTCTAAGATGATGTGCTAACTAGAGAAGTTATAACTCAATGGAATATGCCAGGGAATCCTATTTGCTCTTTTTTTGACCAATTTGAAACTTTTCAAATAATAAAAATAAATAAAAGAAAATTGTAATACTAACTGGCGAAAGTTCGTTGGGAGGGAATCCCAGTGAAAGCCCTCATAGCCATTTGATCGAGATCAAATGATGACAGTTTTTTTAAATTACCTTCTCTAGAAAGAATTGCCATGCTAGTCCGAAGAACTCCCCCCCCCCCAACCCCCGACTAAAATTGTGATGGAACATGTTCACAAATGCCATCCTTCCCAGCTGACGTTCGTCAGAAAATGATTTTTTGTCCAAAAGGACCCCCCTGGCCAACAGAATTGTCAAAAAGGACTACCCGTGGATATATTTGACAAAAAGGACCCCCTCGGCCGTGGCGGCAGGCGACACGTGGCACCTGCCGCCACGCCAGGAGGCGGCGGGCCCTGCCGCCACAGCAGGAGGCGGCCGCGCGGTGTATAACAGCTTTCGTACAGCGCCAGCAGCCGGGACGGAACGGGCCAGGCCTGGTGGGCCATGCCGCCACCGGGCGAGGCGGCGAGCGCTGCGGATGTCGCTCGCAGGCCGACAAGCGCTGCTGCTCGCGGGCCCAGCAGGTGGGCCCTGCCGCCACCGGCCGAGGCGGCGTCTCCTAGCGCTTCCGCACGCGCGACAGCTTGACGGCGCTGATTCCGACGCAAACGGCGCTGATTCCCACGCGCTGATTTCCCAGGTGCGACAGCGACGCTGACGGCGGTGATTCCAACGCGCGGGAATATGGACGCTGATGCCCTGCTTTCGAAAATTGCTCATGAACACTGTGGCAGATGGCGCTCATTCCCATGCTCTCGAAAATTGCTGCTGCAGCTGAGGTGACAGCACCCAAGAGCGTGATTTCCGCTTTGTTTTGCTTTCTGCAGCGGAGGTGACACCGATTCCCGCCTGCGTGATTTCCGCTTCCTGCCGCACACCCTAGAGCGTTAATATTGCTGCGTGTGATGAGACACCACGATGCTGGAATCCGAGGCCGCGGTAGGTGAGTTCTAGCTCGTTCTGCCGACAATACAGTGCTCCTCTTCTTTTTATACGCACAACCGCGGCTCCGTGCGCATAGACAGTCTCTCAAATATCTCTGGTTGCCTTCACTGCCTCTCTGCTCTCTCTAAGTCTACAAGAATACACACAAAGAAAAACCAGGTAGCCACTTTCACTCATGATTTTGGCCGATTTAGAGTTGGATTTAGAAGATGGTGAAGTTGAAGAAAAGTTAGATTAAGGTAAGATATATCCATTTTTGTTGGTTTCGTTCGCATGCATGATGTTTTTGTTCTGTTTGATTAGTTCCTAAGTGTGTATTCTCTGTTGTTTTAGGCATTATTTCAGCACTTGGAGGAGTCATTTGGAGTTTCTGGAGTAGGATTTGCCGTGCAAAGTGAAGTACGAAGGGGGAGATCAAGGTATGAGCTTTGCAATACATGGAATTTTTTGTGCATGCACGGTGGTAATTAGTTAGTCTTTTAGCTCGTCATTAGCTATGCGATGTTGGTGCTTACAGGTTAGAAAAAAAATTCAGACGACAGATACAACATTTATACTATTTTTTAGAGAAGAGGTTGTATCAATGTTAGCTGCGTCCATTAGTATTGACATGCGAGAAGATCTTAATACGGTAATTAAGAAAAAAATTGCACTGTAATTGTTCATTGCATGTGGTATGTTATTTCATGTGGTATGTTTATTAATAAGTCTATAGTTAGGAAACCGTATGTCTACTTTGTTATGTGTTATTTTCATACTTTTGATAGCAGAAAGAAAAATATGTGTGTAATATTGATGTTCATGTGATAATAGGTTGACTCCGTTCATATAGTACTGGTGACGGATATTTATTCGAACTATTTTGACGCTTAATTGCATTCGCAAGCACATCCATATTGGAGCTGAGGTATAAATGACGCCGTAATTTTGTTAATATTTTTTATATTGATGTACTGTTGTGAATAATGTGCATGCCGCTGCAAATATTATTATTTGTAAATAAATGATTGTTATCGTATGATATGAAAAATTTATATAAAGCCGGAAGAAATTAAATGTTTTACTCATATGATATTAAAATGTTATTATCGTACTCTTATGTTTAGTGGTTGTTTGGATAGCGAGTAATTACCCTCGGTTTTGTCATAACCTGTTGTAAGAAAAATTTGTAGAAAACCAGTTTTTACTAATAGTCATTTTTCGAAAAGCTCAGTTTTTGCATGTTACGAGAACCAGTTTAGGATATTTTTGGGGTAGTTAGAGAAAAGCAAACAGAGTTTTAGTTTGTTACGCTGCTAGACGAGTTTGAGAAAAAATAGATCTCTAAATACCCGTTAACCAAACAACCCCTTAAAGTCTAAGCAAATGATTCTAAAAACAAACCGAATATTTGTAACGAAAATACGATTATTATTTTAGTCGTATGATATGTAAATGTTGCCATCGTACTACTACACTAGTAGAAAAAGGGCTATTTGTCCCGATTCGTAAGGGCCTTTAGTCCCGGTTGTTGAACCGGGACTAAAGGGTCGTTACTAATGCCCTAGCCCTTTAGTCCCGGTTCTTACACGAACCGGGACAGATGGGCCTCCACGTGGCCGTTGCGGCGAGCCCAGGCAGGAGGGCCTTTGGTCCCGGTTGGTGGCACCAACCGGGACCAAAAGGCATCCACGCGTCAGCAGCTAGCAGGAGCTGAGGTTTTTGTTTTTTTGAAAAATGGTGGGTTTAGAGGGTTTTGGGGGGTTGATTTAGGTGTTTCATATATTGTGTTAGCTAGCTAATTAATAGAGAGAAGTGTCCTCTCTTATCTCCGTGCTTGGTCGACGCTACGTACTATACGTATAGAGAGGACTCGACACACTAGCTAGTAAGCAAATGAAGGAAACAGAAGATCGTCATGAACATATGCATACAGAGAGAAGTGATATCGACCTCTCCTTCTCCGAGAGATTGGCCGAACAACAAGTTTTCGTATATCTATCCGACGCTACTGGCTACATATATACAATATGAGATCTCTTACAATATAATCCCCTAATTATATATGAACTCAGGGTCCACATGGTATTCTCCGTCTTTATCGATCACGTGGTCAAGAAAGAATGCCGCCAATTCCTCTTGAAATGCTCGCATGCGATCTGGTGCTAGGAGTTCATCCCGCATCCGAAACATCTAATTTGAAGAAGGGGGTCAATACATATATATGAATGAATGAAACTCAACACAAATGATGGTAATAAAATAAAATTGTCAATATTATTGCTTACGCACTTCATATTGTTTGTTAGAGTAGCCCCGCTCACAGGTCGTGTGGCGGATGGACTCGCAAACGTAGTATCCACAGTAATTATTCCCGGCTTCCTGCCACAACCACTTTACAAGAAATAGAGGTCAATCAAACTGATAAGCAAGCATGCTAAATGGTATTGATCGATGAAACTAGCGCTTGAATCACTAGGGGATGCGCGGAACATGCTAGTAGTACTTACTTTCGGGTGTTCAAATTGCAGCTTCTTCGGCAGTCCCGGAGCTTTTGAGGTGAATATTTTCCAAACCCTGCCAGACAAAGAAAACAATTGCTTGATATCAGGAAATGAACAAAGTTGCCGATATGGTGCGATAATGATCGATTTAACTTACTTCTCGAGCATTTCAGTCATGTCCGCATACTCCTTGGGATCTTTTCATCTCGAGTCTAAGACGGTTACTAGTCCTTGCTCAAGCTTAATCTCTAGGAGAATATAGTGATACCTGCGCACGAGTGCATAACTCATCAATTACATTATTACTATAACCTCGACTAATAAGGGAAACCGAATATGCACAAGACAGTAACACTCACTTGAAGTTGTAAGGAAAGAGTATTATAGCTTTGTTTTGATTTAATACCAACGATTGTAGCAAGTTGGCCTCGGTATCTTTGGCATGACATTTAACCGTATATGCATCTATGAGATTTCTGTTAATGAACCCAATATCACCGATTTGTCTTTTCTTCAATATGGCGATCTTAAATCTGCATAATATAGTGAGGATAATTTTATATACATGCAAGGAAAGAGCTGACCTATATATAGAGACTTAATGACAGAAGTAGTACTTACAGACAGTAGCAAGTGACCGTTAATTTATCGAGGGCATGTTGATTGAAAAACTGGAAGAACTCCTCAAATGGAACATTCAACAGTTCAATTCCAACGAGGTCATGCTCCTCTTTAACTCTCAGCGTCAAAATATTCCTCCCCCCAGACTCTCTGCAGGTTTTCATGTACCAATCATGGAATCTTTGCATCATCGTTGTTAGAGATCCTTCATCTTTGATGAGAGGCTTCCCGTACTCGTATCTGTGTTCGTCCACCTCCAAGAAATCATAATGTACATCGTCGGGCAGGTAATCTCCAAGATTGGTATAACCGGGCACCATCCTCGGATCATTAGCGACGATATTGCTAGACACCTTGAGCGGGGGGCACGATTAGTTCGCTTGTTCTCCGAGCTGGGCAATTTTTTTTCCAGCTCGTCGTTCTTTTAACCTTTGATCACTGACAGTACTTCCCGACCGCCCCGCTTCGATAAATGACTTTTCAATAATGCGTTCATAGTTGCCTTTCGGCGGAGACTTTGGTGGTTTCGTCAGGGCAGCCAGAGTGCGCTTCGCTTTCACCGGATCTACCTTCTCCTCCGGAGGTGGATGTTTCTTTGCTTTCACCCCTTCAAAGAAGTTCGTCACTTCGGCTCGCACGATCTTCGCGTTTTCCTCCGGGGTCCTCTCGTATGGTAACTTCTCTGGAGTCTTCAGAGAAGGACCGAATCTGTATTGCCTCCCGCCTCTGGCTGTACTGCTAGACGCCGGAGCAGACGGAGCGGCTACGGCTGTCTTCTTTCCTTTCTTACGAGGCGGAGGAGAAGGACTACGACGCACCGGAGCAGCCGAAGCGGCAGCGGGTCTCTTCCGCCCTTGCTGACGAGGCGGAGAAGGAGGAGGCTGGCTGCTCGGGCGCGCCGGCGCAGGCGGAGAAGGAGGCGGAGTGCCGCCACACGCCGGAGAAGGAGGCTGAGTGCCTTGATTACTCGCCGGAGGAGGAGGCGGAGGAGGAGGCGGAGTGCCCTGACTCGCCGGAGGAGGAGGAGGAGGCGGAGGCGTCCAGTTCGGAAGGTTGATGAGCTCCTTCCGCCATAGGCATGGAGTCTTCAGAGAAGAACCCAGCCGAGTCTCCCCTTCACCCGTAGGGTGGTCAAGCTCGAGGTCATCAAATTCGTCCGTTATTTCATCCACCATCACCCTAGCATATCCTTCTGGAATCGGCCGGCAGTGGTAGGTTGCGCCAGGTTCAGGAGGTAAAACAGAGCCAACAGCCGCCTTGACTTTCAATTTCATCCATTGCGTCATAAGGTGGCAATGTTGAGACTTTGTGATAGCATCCACGGGGTAGCTAGCAGGAGCCGTGAAGACAGGCTCCAGCTGAAGCTACTCGGTGGAAGCCACGCTGCTTCTCCGCTGAGATGGCGGGGTAGCTTCAGGGGAAGCTTCGGCAGGTCATTTGCTGCGAATTGCTTCTCGTTCCTCTATCGCTTGTACCCTTGCGTGCAGCGCCTGCAGTTGGGTATGCTCCACTTTCTTCCTCCTCTCCTGGCATTTATAACCGCCTGCGTCCGGAAACCCAGCCTTCCACGGAACGGAGCCTGGCGTGCCTCGTGTCCGTCCAGGGTGCTCAGGATTTCCGAGGGCCATTGTGAGCTCGTCGTTCTCTCTGTCTGGAACGAACGTCCCTTGCTGCGCTGCCTCGATATACTCCTGAAGCCTCGTGACGGGTATTCGCAGTTGCTCGTTCGTCCAAACGCACTTCCCTGATACAGGGTCCAAGGTTCCGCCAACCCCGAAGAACCAAGTCTGGCAACGGTCTGGCCAGTTCAATGTCTCTGGTTCGACCCCTTTATCAATCAGGTCATTCTCAGCCTTGGCCCACAACGGTCGGGCTTTGAGGTAGCCACCTGACCCCGTGCGATGGTGATGCTTCTTCTTCACAGTATTTTTCTTGTTTGTCGCTGACATCTTCTTACTCTTGTCCGATGTCTTGTGGGCCACAAATGCGGGCCAGTGATCTCTGATCTTCTCATACCGGCCGGTGAATTCTGGTGTCTTTTCTTTGTCGACAAACGATGTTTTCAGCTCATTCTTCCACCTCCTGAATAGTTCTGCCATCTTCTTAAGAGCATGAGACTTGATCAATTGCTCTTTAACTGGCTTCTCCGGATCCTCCTCTGGCGGTAGGGTGAAATTTGCCTTCAGCGCGGTCCAAAGATCATCTTTCTGCATATCATCGACATAAGACACCTTAGGGTCTTCATTCTTAGGTTTTAACCATTGGTGGATACTGATCGGGATCTTGTCCCTAACAAGAACCCCGCACTGAGCAGCAAATGCTTTCTTTGTCCGGATGGGTTCAATCGGCATGCCATCGCGCGCGATTGCTGTGATCTCAAACCTTTCATCCGAGCGCAAATTTTTCTTCGGGCCTCGTCTCTTTACCGAAGTTGTGCTCGATCCGGAGGGCTAGAAAAAAGAAGAAAGACGAGAGTTAATTAATATGTGTACATATACCAAAACAATTAATGAATGCATCAATTAGCTAGTCAGCACAGGCTTAACTAATATATATACCTGGCCGGACTCGGTTCGATCACCGGAGCCGTCATCACGGTCTCCTTGCACCGGCATTGGGTCACCGGAGCCGTCATCACGGTCTCCTTCTTGCACCGGCATTGGGTCACCGGAGCCATCATAATCATAGCCTGCTTCTTCACCCTGTCCTTCCAGGCCATCGGTGTCATTGAGAAATGACAAGACGGCATAACTTCCTTGTGCGATTATGTCCCCCAACACCGCTTATGTTGCTTCGTCTCGGGGGTGCTCCATAGTTTCTGCAAATATTTACAACATGGCAATTATTATTCAAACATGACAGATGGATATATTAGTGGCAAACGTAGAACTAGCTAGCTAATCACAATAAGGAATCATATTAGTGGCCTCGACGCTGGTTCTCTAGGGTTTGGGGTGGCCTCGGCAACGCTTCAAGGGTTTGGGGTGGCCTCGACAACGCTTCAAGAGTTTGTCGGGTAGGGGCGCGGCGGGAGGGGGTAAGAGACCGACATCGTTTTTTTCTAGGGTTTGGGTGTCCTCGAGAGTTTTGGTCGAGCGAGAGGGCCGGGGGGTGCTCACTTTTCTAAAAATCTAACTTTTGCATATATGAACATATATACACAGAGAACATACATATATACACTTTTCTAAACATGAAGCAGGTGGATATATTAGTGGCAAACGTAGACCTAGCTTCTCCCGGGTTTGGGGTGGCCTCGGCAACGCTTCATGTTTGTCTAGCTAGTGTCAAAGGATTCAACAAAACCCCTCGGCGTTCCTCGACCCTCGACCCCTCGACGACCCTCACCCCTCGAACCTTCGACGACCCTCGACCCCTCGGTGACCCTTGACCCTCTGCCCTAGTTCCCGACCCTCGACCTCTCGGCGATCCTCGACACCCTCATTCCCGATAAAAAAGAAGAAGAAACAAAGAGGAGAAGAAGAAGGAATAGAGGAGTAGAAGAAAAAATAGATTTCCACTCCTCTATTCCTTCTTCTTCTCCTCTTTTTTCTTCTTCTTCTTCCTCTTCTTATTTTTTCCGACGTCGGGGGGGGGGGGGGGGGGGGGGGGGGGGGGGGGGGGGGGGGGGGGGGGGGGGGGGGGGGGGGGGGGGGGGGGGGGGGGGGGGGGGGGGGGGGGGGGGGGGGGGGGGGGGGGGGGGGGGGGGGGGGGGGGGGGGGGGGGGGGGGGGGGGGGGGGGGGGGGGGGGGGGGGGGGGGGGGGGGGGGGGGGGGGGGGGGGGGGGGGGGGGGGGGGGGGGGGGGGGGGGGGGGGGGGGGGGGGGGGGGGGGGGGGGGGGGGGGGGGGGGGGGGGGGGGGGGGGGGGGGGGGGGGGGGGGGGGGGGGGGGGGGGGGGGGGGGGGGGGGGGGGGGGGGGGGGGGGGGGGGGGGGGGGGGGGGGGGGGGGGGGGGGGGGGGGGGGGGGGGGGGGGGGGGGGGGGGGGGGGGGGGGGGGGGGGGGGGGGGGGGGGGGGGGGGGGGGGGGGGGGGGGGGGGGGGGGGGGGGGGGGGGGGGGGGGGGGGGGGGGGGGGGGGGGGGGGGGGGGGGGGGGGGGGGGGGGGGGGGGGGGGGGGGGGGGGGGGGGGGGGGGGGGGGGGGGGGGGGGGGGGGGGGGGGGGGGGGGGGGGGGGGGGGGGGGGGGGGGGGGGGGGGGGGGGGGGGGGGGGGGGGGGGGGGAATTGAACTGTTGAATGTTCCATTTGAGGAGTTCTTCCAGTTTTTCAATCAACATGCCCTCGATAAATTAACGGTCACTTGCTACTGTCTGTAAGTACTACTTTTGTCATTAAGTCTCTATATATAGGTCAGCTCTTTCATTGCATGTATTTATAATTATCCTCACTATATTATGCAGATTGAAGATCGCCGAATTGAAGAAAAGACAAATCGGTAATATTGGGTTCATTAACACAAATCTCATAGATGCATATACGGTTGAATTTAAGGCCAGAGAGACCGAGGCCAACTTGCTATGATCGTTGGTAATAAATGAAAACAAAGATATAATACTCTTTCCTTACAACTTCAAGTGAGTGTCACTGTCTTGTGCATATTCGGTTTCCCTTATTAGTCCAGGTTATAGTAATGTAATTGATGAGTTATGCATGCGTGCGCAGGTTCCACTATATTCTCCTAGAGATTAAGCTTGAGCAGGGACTAGTAACCGTCTTAGACTCGAGACGAAAAGATCCCCAGGAGTATGCGGACATGACTGAAATGCTCGAGAAGTAAGTTAAATCGATCATTATCGCACCATGTCGGCAACTTTGTTCATTTCCTGATATCAAGTAATTGTTTTCTTTGTCTGGCAGGGTTTGGACAAAATTCACCTCAAAAGCTCCGGGACTGCCGAAGAAGCTGCAATTTAGACACCCGAAAGTAAGTACTACTAGCATGTTCCGCGCATCTCCTAGTGATTCAAGCGCTAGTTTCATCAATACCATTTATAGCATGCTTGCTTATCAGTTTGATTGACCTCTATTTTTTGTAAAGTGGTTGTGGCAGGAAGCCGGGAATAATTACTGTGGATACTACGTTTGCGAGCCCATCCGTCACACGACCTGTGAGCGGGGCTACTCTGACAAACAATATGAAGTGTGTAAATAATAATATTCACAATTTTATTTTACTACCATCATTTGTTTTGAGTTTCATTTATTCATATATATATATGTATTGACCCCCTTCTTCAAATTAGATGTTTCGGATGCGGGATGAACTCCTACCACCAGATCGTATGCGAGCAATTCAAGAGGAATTGGCGGCATTCTTTCTTGACCACGTGATCGATAAAGACGGAGAATACCATGTGGACCCTGAGTTCATATATATTTAGGAGATTATATTGTAAGAGATAATTATATTGTATATATGTAGCCAGTAGCGTCGGATAGATATACGAGAACTTGTTGTTCGACCAATCTCTCGGAGAAGGAGAGGTGGTCGATATCACTTCTCTCTGTATGCATATGTTCATGACGATCTTCTGTTTCCTTCATTTGCTTACTAGCTAGCGTGTCGAGTCCTCTCTATACGTATAATACGTAGCGTCGACCAAGCACGGAGATAAGAGAGGACACTTCTCTCTATTAATTAGCTAGCTAACACAATATATGAAACACCTAAATTAACCCCCCAAAACCCCTAAACCACCCCCTTTCAAAAAAAAAAAAACTCAGCTCCTGCCAGCTGCTGACGCGTGGACGCCTATTGGTCCCGGTTGGTGCCACCAACCGGGACCAAAGGGCCTCCTGCCTGGGCTCGCCGCACCGGCCACGTGGAGGCCCATCTGTCCCGGTTCATGTAAGAACCGGGACTAAAAGCCTAAGGCATTAGTAACGACACTTTAGTCCCGATTCAACAACCAGGACAAATGGCCCTTTTTCTACTAGTGCATGTTGTTGGTTGGCTTGCAAGTAAATTTCATGTACTCACACCCTAACTTCAAGTGACGGCATGAATACGCTATCTAATTAAGAAAGTGTCCCGGCCAACTTTCATGTGGATTATGGAGCTCCTCTATGTCCGTGTACCCTGTTCACCTTCTACCGCTGTTTCACTCATTGTCGGTTTGTGTACCACGTAATGGCGCGATGATGTTGAATAAGTTGGTCTATGACCATTTGTGTAACGACTCAATGACGTTCTACTATTCTTTAGCTATGAATATCAAGTATACGTGGATACCAGAAGAATGATTCTTGGTTGATGTCACTTAAACAATGTGTGATCCTTTTCGCAATGCTTTGCAAAATGAGGGCATCACACAAATTATGATGCAGCTTGTTTTTGAAGAATAAATATCGAGTGATATAAACTCTTATATTGCTTTGCAGACGGAGTAAGCAAAAAGAAGTGATCTAAACTGTCTTATAGTACTACTTTACAGAGGAAGTAACAAAAGGAAGGAAAAAAGACCCATGCATGCTTATGTTGCTTCTATTGCATGTTCCTTGTTTGTGGCAGAGCCGAAGACAACCATTTACATATGTTACAGAAAAAGCTCTATGAACAGGTGGCAAAACCGATCGAAGACAACCATTTAGTACATGTGTTGCGTGGATGTGAACGTAATTAGAAGGGTGCTGTAGCAAAGTCTCGTTTCTTGCCGATGCGGCCACGCATCTGGCGATGACGGCGCACGTCGTGATCGTCGACGAGCACGTCCGGATCAAACACGTCCCCTTCCTCGTCATCCTCCGAGTAGAGTCCGTGGAGTTGCTCCTGACGCCGAGCACCGGCTTCAGACCCTGCACAATATCACGCGTGCAGCACGACGTGTTACGCTACAAAAATCACGAGCAAACGGAAACGGAAACAGCAAGTTTATCACCAGCAACAAAGTAAAATGCACGTTACCTCGGTGAAGATCCGGGCTGCGTCCTGCGAGGAGTGCGTGGTCAGCACGTACAGCGCTGCTTCCTGCAGGAAATGAACAATAATTGACATGTAAACGAATAATAATGTTATTTCAAGTTTTTCATGGTACGTGTGTGCGAAGATCTGACGAGCTGCTGGAAGAGATGGTGCTTTGCTTACCCTGGCGTAATTGAGCTCGCCGAGGGAGAGCGTCTTGGGCTCCCGCTCCATGGAAGACATCCTCTCCGGCTTCGCAGCCCCAACGATCCTCATCGATCGTCACGTACGCGCGTGCGACGATTTACTATACCCACACGTCTCTTGCGGATGCGGATTACCAATGGGTGTACGCTTCAATCTGGTGATGGTCTCGTGCGTTGTGGCGGAGGAGAGGAGCGAATGACCGCGTGCGTGTATATATACGACCGGGGCGGCCAAAGGAAACGAAAGCAACCACGAACACCATACGTGTCGCGGGCCTCCCATGCGTCGGCTGCTGCACCGGTGGAAGGGCGACGGTGGACACGTGTGTGTGGCTCGTGGGTCGGAGCCGTCGACCTGACCAATCCAGAGCCAGCCGTCGCCACCGCCGATCGAGCGCATGCCTCGCCGGACGTGAGGCCAATGGCCGCCCGGCACGTGGTGCTGTTCGAACCGGCCGCTCCGTTGCGCGCATGTTACGAGCTGCTGCGCGTATGTGTGACGTGACGTGTGATCATGTCGGCTGGGTGAGCCTGGTGTTACGAGAACCTGCTAGCGTTTTCTCTTGAGGTGCTGAGATTTATGGAGTTTGAATAACAGTAAAAACATTAAAAAAAGTAAAACCGTGCCACTTTTTTTAAAACAATCTCGTTTTATTCTACCCTCACAAATGTTTACAGGTCAAAAGGAATACCATCCGGCTGGCCTAATCAAACATGACGTCCGAACCCTAACATCAACGCATTGCTTCGTTAGATTGTGAGCATCAACATTTGATGTGCTAAATTCGTGTACTATATATTACATAAAAGAAAAGAAAATAAATTCAACTTGGTCTCCTCAATGATCGCTCCATAGACCGAGCCACTCCCTTGATGGATTTGCTTCTACCACCCCTTTACAATCTGTCAGATGAGTCCGGTGCAAATTCAAATCTTGATATAAGGCCATACCATCCCTGATTGCAAGAGCTTCAAGGGTAGATGGATCGCTGATGTTTGTGTAAAACATGGACTGAAGCACCAAGGACCCCTTTCCCCTGCTACAGGTGAGACAGGCGAAAGAGAGGGCGACCTCGTTCCCCACCGCGTCCCCGGCGCTGCCGTGGGTTCCCTCCCCCTTCTCCGTCCGCTCCGGCGGCGGAAGGGTGGGGGAACCCCGGATCTGCGTTCGGTGTGTACATAGGGTAGGTGTATGGTTTGGTTTCGTCCCGGCTGGCGGCGTTGTGGAGGCGGTGATGTCGCCGGTGTGGTGTGTGGTGTCGGCGAGCTTCCCCTTCTGCGTCGGCGTCCTTCGGGACCTCGCCGTGGCTCGTGCGACTTCCGGTGGCCGGGGATTCGAGGATCCCTCGGTCTGTGCAGTCTCCGTTCGTGGTCGCTGTGCCGGAGATGGCGACCGCGTTTTGGAGTTTTGGTCTTCTGGCTCCTTCTCCGCGACGGCGAGGTGGACTCCGTCCTTGCCGTGGAGCCTGGGAGCCCTGCGTTGCAGGTGGAGCGGCGCCAGGTCTTCGTCCTCCTTGCCGGCTGGTGTGGGAGGCGTCTTCCTCGACTCGGTTCTTCTCCGTCCTTCTTCTCCCTCGTCGTGCGAGCACGCAGTGGCTGAGATCGGCGACTTCCCGTCCGCGATGAATCCGCCTATCGAATTCATGGTTCGGCCGGCTCCAGGAGGGAGCGGCGATGGCGAAGCGGCGGCGCGTCTCCGGTCCGCGTCGGTGGATGAAGGAGAACGGGATCCTAGGGATCCGGTTGTAATTTCTATCTTTTCTGGGGTGCGTTGTAACTTCCGTAGAGGTTAATAGATCTGGGGTTGTTTTCGCAAAAAAAAAAATGAAGCACCAAGGAAAGCTCCCTCGCGGCTCCTGCAAATTGCACCAACAGTGCCATGGTGCCCCGTTCGTCTAACCGTTGCGTCCACATTGAGTTTCATGTGGAGTTCAGGTGGAGCTAGCCAACCCGTTTGCCTCGGAGCAGCAGTTCCGTGGGACTCGCTCGCTCTTCTGCGTTATCACATGTAGCCCCAACAAGTAGGCATTGATAAAACAGTGAATTGCTTGTGGACTCTTTATAGATTTTTTTTTGAGACATTGGACTCTTTATAGATGTCTTTGTGAATCGTATTCCGCCGGGTGCCCGAGATGGCCCAAAGGGTTGTCTCAAACCTGACAAATACTTCTGTTGATAATGCTTTCCCCATGGCGAAGATCCACCTTTTGGCACACTCATCCTGGTTGATGCTTAGTTGGTCCAGAATTGCTTCACATGAAAGCGCCCACGTACTCCGTGACATAGGGAGTCCAGCATCGCATGCCTCCACGTATCGTGCACACCGCACATATTGCACGATGAAGTTGTTGCCATATTTCATCGATGGAGGACTGCACCCGACGGGATGGAGTTCTTTGCCAAACGTCATAAGAACACTCTGAGATTTGACGGGACTTGCAATTTCCATAATGATTTCCATTCTCTACCTTCTGCTTCAACATGTGATTTTCCCTCTCGGCCCTCTAGCCAACAAGTAAAACCGAGCAACCTATGGTCTTCCACAATCATTTGGCATTTTGAGCCGTTGGATCGAACTCAGGAGCGAAGTAGATGTCCTTGTCATCCTGTAGTGTCCTTTGGGCCTCTCCACTGCACAACTTTGCCCTATCAAGGAACCTCCTTGTTTTTTTTTAGATTATCAGGGGACCTCTAATCAGCGCTCTCTGCGCCAGTTTGTGCTACTGGCGCCTGAAAGAGAGGCCTGGGGGGCCGGCCCAGTAAAAGCTCACCTTGATCAAACGTGACCTTACGAGAAGCAGTCGTTTGCTCGATCGCATCTGACTGGTTCACCACGTCACCGCTAACTTTTCAAAAACTCATGTTTTTAAAAAAAAATCTGAAGTAACAAAGAACAATTTTTTGAAAAATTCTAAAAAATAAAGAAACAAAAAATTTGAAAATGTTAACTAATTTGAAAAAAGTTCATGAATTTGAAAAGTTCATAAAAATTGAAAAAAAATTCACTAAGATTGAAAAAAATGTGAATTTGAAAAAACTTCATCCAAAATTTTAAAAATTTCATCTATTTTGAAAAAAACTGTTCATATCTTTTTAAAAGAAATCACAAAATTGGAAAAAGTTCATTGATTTTAAAAAAAATTCATCGAATTTCAGAAAAAATCATCAATTTTGAAAAAAAAGTTCACAAATTTTTAAAAAGTTCATTGATTTTGATCAGTTAAGAAAATGATCACCATTTTGGAAAGTTCATGATTTTTCTTTAAAAAAAGAACGAAACAGAAGAAAAACCAGCTAAACAAAAATAAATAAAAACTAACAGGTTCACGCTGGTAAGTATGTTTGAAGAAGGATAAAAAGGAAACTATGCACAACAGGCAAGTTGTTCAGTTGGTTGAGGCGCTTCTACTGAACCTAGGAGTGCAGAGTTTGAATCTCATCCACTGCATATTTTTAATCACTAGTTAAGGAGCACTCTTTGCAAAGGTCGCTCCTGATAGTGAAGGAGCACTCTTTCCAAAGGTCACTCCTGATAGTTAAGGAGCACTCTTTCCAAAGGTCACTCTCACCATCCCAGGTTGCGGTGACACTGGCGTCGAGGTTAGGAGCGCGGCGGCGGTGCTCGAAGTAGGCGAGTGCTCGACAAAGAGGTGGAGTTTCCAAAGGTCACTCTCACCATCCCAGGTTGCAGTGACACTGGCGTCGAGGTTAGGAGCGTGGCGGCGATGCTCGAAGTAGGCGAGTGCTCGACGAAGAGGTGGAGTGGCGGCACGGCTCGGGTGAGCGAGCGGCAGCGGCGCGAGGACAGAGGAGGAGGAGGCGGCAGTGCTCGAAGTAGGCAAGGAAGAACTCGACAACGTGATGAAGACCGGCGCAGAAAGTGGTGTTCCCGTGCCTAGGGAGGCGGCGCGGCGCATGCCACGTAAAAGTCGACGCGCAGGGACAACAGAGTGGACCATGTGCCGTGGCGCTATGACCTGAAGGGGCGAAGCAGCGCCAGCACGTGGGCCGGGGCAACGGCGGGGAAGACCTCGGGGCGGTGGCAGGGATTGCATGCCGCACACTATAACTCGAATGGGCGACGCAGCGGCAGCGTGAGGGTCGGTGCAACCGTGGGACTGCCTCAGGACGGCGGCATAGACCGCGGGCTACGGCGATACAACCTGAAGCGGCGACTCAGCTGCAGCGCACGGTGGGTGCAACTGCGGGGACGGCCTCGGGGCGGCGGCATGGATCGTGTACCGAGGCGCTACGGTTCGAAGGGGCGACACAACTGCGGTGTGTATAGATGCAGCCGACGAGAGAATCACGGGGCGGCGGCGCTGCGGTCCGACTAAAGGACGCAGCAGCAACCCGTTCCTCGATCGGTGAAGAGCGTGATGTAGTCGAAACAATCTTCATGAGACCTGTGAAGGCACGCGCAAGCAACGGACCAGATCTGCCGGGCGACGGATGATGCAAAACGACGAACAGATGGTCAATCTAACTGCTCGCGAGGTCAGGATAGATGCTTGGTGATGATTCATGTGTCCGCGGCGTCGCGCGGACGGACGGACAGACACGTGCAACCGGCGCGGACAGGCGCTGTGCAGGAGGTCGACGCGTGCACGAGAGCAGCCACAGCCCGCGGCTAGGCACACATGCATCCACACACATCGAGGACGCAACCTGCATGAGCACTTGAGCAGCCCAGGACATGCAGGATGCATCGCATGGGTTGTGGAGTTGTGGTCGGGCGCCCGACGGTCGAGCATGCGTGACTGCGTGAGTAGCCGCGAGCCACGCGTCGCAGGGGGCGGCCTTCGTACCAACGACGATGAAGCAGATGGATGACAGACGGCGGCGGGCGATGCAAACCGATCTTATATCAAAAATCAAAGAAAAATAACGGCGATTAATCTTTTTTTTTTGCGGGCTCAACACTTGTATTACTCATTCAAAGTATCATTACAATCTTTAGCAACTATCTCCAAAACTTCCGGAGGACCTGACCCTAACCAAGTCATAGTCCTATTATTAATACGCCCAAAAGCAGCTAACTTGTCGCTCGCTTTATTTTGCGATCGAGCGACATGAGTAATACAAGTTTGATGTAGATTCAATAAAAATCTAATATCATTCACTAAGGAAGAGTATATCGAACGATCAGTGCTCCCACATGTGATCATAGACACTGCAACAGAAGAATCCATCTCAATTTCGATCGGCTGTACTGTGCGTTGCATCGAAGAAGATAAACCCTCCATACAAGCACATAGCTCTGCCTCCAACGCATCCCTGCATGAATACAAAGCTCTGCAAGCTGAGAAGATAATCTTCCCTGAAGAATCCCTCAAAATCATACCCGCACCAGCATCTTCGTTCGAACCAAAAGCACCATCAGTATTCAGTTTAGTCCAGCCTTGGCTCGGTTTGGTCCATCTAGGAGACCTGGTCACTTGTATAACCGGCTGTACTCCCGTGTCCATGGTAATATAGGATTTGCCTTTAACAGAATCAGCACCATTATCATGTTTGATTGCCAATAGTGACTCCAAGTAGCTCCGTAGGAATCTGACAGACACGTCCATTGGCGGGGCCGGTTTGTGGTGCACCACCTCATTACGTACGTACCAGCTTCTCCAGAAAATCATTAGCAGCATACATCTCTCCATCTCAGTCCTTGGAGCTAAAACTTGCAATAACCACTCCTTCCCACAATTGGTCAGCGATTGTAGATTAGGGAGTTTCCAGATTTTTGTCATTTCCATATATAAATCCCGACCGAATTGACATCTTAAAAAGGATGAAAATTGTCCTCCGTCTCAAGGCCACATACTGGGCATATGCTGGTAGTTTCAAGCCCTATCTTATGTTTGTTCTTATAACGGCGATCAATCAATCGGCAGAGAGAAAAATCCCAATTAACAAATCGGGAAAAAGGCTCTCTAGGGCAGGTGATCAACATGATCGGCGGATGAACCCTAGATACGAGTTGCGCGGCCCCCGGTGACGATCGACTGCCTGAGGGCGGCCTGGTGCGGAAGCGGTGGCGACGGCTAGGGTCTGGATCAAGGTTAGCCTGATACCATATAGAAGGAAATAAAGAGGGATTGACATAATCCGATGAATGTATTACTGAGCCTCAAGGGCATGTACTCTCTCCGTTCGGGTTTAAAGGGCCCGGGAGCCAAAACACAAAGACCAAGGAGAAATAAAAGTCGATTCTTGACCGCGGTAGCAACCAATTAGAGCCTGAGAGCTAAAGCGTGTGAGTAGTAATGGTCCTCTAAAATCGAGCAGTTTCCTTCTCTCTCTGCTGGATAAACACGCATGCAACCCCATACTCCACCTCCTATTGGTCCATCCTTTGGTCATTACTTCCTGCATGCATGCAATACTAACTGCTAGTAATAATTCTCCTAGAGAACCGGGAGGAGGGCCTTAGATATAGGGACGTGGCTAGCTGGCTCAAGGGCCCTTTAAACCCGGACGGAGGGAGTACATATAGAAAACAAGATTTGAAGGGCAAGACACCTCTTAAAGATAAAATAAAAATAATTCTATCTAATTTTGAGCAATCTCTAAGGGGGGGACAAGTCGGTGATATTGGGTTCATTAACACATATCTCATAGATGCAACTCAGGCATGAGGACGGCTCCGGTGACCCAATGCCGGTGCAAGGAGACCGTGATGACGGCTCCGGTGACCGAACCGAGTCCGGCCAGGTATATATATTAGTTAAGCCTATGCTGACTAGCTGATTGATGCATTCATTGTTTTGGTATGTACACATATTAATTAAGTCTTTGTTCTTTTTTCTAGCCCTCTGAATCGAGCACAACTTCGGTAAAGAGACGAGGCCCGAAGAAAAAGTTGAGCTCGGATGAAAAGTTTGAGATCATAGCAATCACGCCCGACGGCCAACCTATTGAACCCCTCCGGACAAAGAGCGCATTTGTTGCTCAGTGCGGGGTTCTGGTTAGGGACAAGATCCCGATAAGCATCCAGCAATGGTTTAAGCCGGCTACAGAAGACCCTGAGGTGTCTTATGTCAATGATATGCAGAAAAATGATCTTTGGACTGAGCTGAAGTCAAATTTCACCCTACCGCCTGAGGATAATCCAGAGAACCCAGTTAAAGAGAAATTAATCAAGTCTTTTGCTCTGAAGAGGATGGCAGAACTATTCAGGAGGTGGAAGAAAGAGCTGAATAAGTTTGTCGAAAATAATGAGACACCAGAATTCAAGGGCAGATATGAGAAGATCAGAGATCACTGGCCCGCATTTGTGGCCCACAAGACATCAGAAAAGAGTAAGAAGATGTCGGCGACAAACAAGCAAAATGCTGCGAAGAAGAAGCTTCACCATCGCACGGGGTCAGGTGGCTACCTCGTAGCCCGGCCTAAGTGGTCCAAGACTGAGAATGATCTGGTTCATAAAGGGATCGAACCAGAGACAATTAACTGGCCAGACCGTTGCCGGACTTGGTTCTTCTGCGCTGTAATAGGGAAGTGCATTTGGATGAACGATCAAATGGACATACCAGTCAGTAAGCTTAAGCAGTATATCGAAGCAGCGCAGGAAGGGACGTTCTTTCCAGACAGAGAAAACAACGAGCGCACAATGGCCCTCGGGAATCCTGAGCACCCTGGATGGACACGAGGCACGCCAGGATCCATTCCGTGGAAGGTTGGGTTTCCAGACGCAGGCGGTTACAAATCCCATGAGAGGAGGAAAAAAGTGCAGCAGACCCAAATACAGGCGCTGCAAGCAAGGGTAGACGCGATAGAGGAATGAGTAGAAAATCGCAGCAAACGTACTGCCGAAGCCTCCCCCGAAGCTACCCCGCCATCTCAGCGCAGAAGCAGCGTGGCTTCCACCGAGCTGCTTCAGCTGGAGCATGCCTTGACGGCTCCTGCCAGCTATCCCGTGGATGCTATAACGGAGTCTCAAAACTGCCACCTTATGACGCAATGGATGAATTTGAAGGTCAAGGCGGCTGTTGGCTCTGTTTATCCTACTGAACCCGGCGCAACTTTTCACTGCCGGCCGATTCCAGAAGGATATGCTAGGGTGATGGTGGATGAGATAACGGAGGGATTTGAGGACCTCCAGCTTGACCACCCTACCGATGAAGGGGAGACTCGGCTGGGGTCTGCTCTGAAGACTCCATGCCTATGGCGGAAGGAGCTCATCAACCTTCCGAACTGGACGCCACCGCCTCCTCCTCCTCCTCCGGCGAGTCAGGGCACTCCGCCTCCACCACCTCCTCCTCCGGCGAGTGACGATCAGGGCCCTCGGCCGGCTCCTTCTCTGGCGCGTGGCGGCACTCCGCCTCCTTCTCCGCCTGCGCCGACGCGCCCGAGCATCTAGCCTCCTCCTTCTCCGCCTCATTAGCAAGGGCGGAAGAGACCTGCCGCCACTCCAGCTGCTCCAGCGCGTCGTAGTCCTTCTCCTCCGCCACTTAAGCAAGTAAAGAAGACAACCGCTCCGTCTACTCAGTCGGCGTCTAGCGGTACAACCAGAGGCGGGAGGACATACAGATTCGGTCCTTCTGTGAAGATTCCAGAGAAGTTACCATATGAGAGGACCCTGGAGGAGAACGCCGAGATCGCGCGAGAAGAAGTGAGGAACTTCTTTGAAGGGGTGAAAGCAAAGGAACATCCACCTCCGTAGGAGAAGGTAGATCGGGTGAAAGTGAAGCGCACTCTGGCTGCCCTGACAAAACCACCGAAGTCTGATCCGCCGAAAGGAAACTATGACCACATTATTGGAAAGGAATTTGCTGAAGCGGAGCGGTCGGGAAGTACTGTCAGTGATCAAAGGCTGAAAGAACGACGAGCTGGGAAACAAATTGCCCAGCTCGGTGAACAAGCGAAGCAATCGTGCCCCCCGCTCAAGGTGCCTAGCCACAACGTCGATAATGATCCGAGGATGGTGCCCAGTTATAGCAATCTTGCAGATTACCTGCCCGACGAACTACATTATGAACCCATGGAGGTGCAGATACAAAGCTACGAGTACGGGAAGCCTCTCGTCAAAGATGAAAGATCTATATCAACGATGATGCGAAGATTGCGTGATTGGTACTTGAAAATCTGCAGAGACTCTGGGGGGAGGAGTACTTTGTATGCGAGAGTTAAACCGGAGCATGACCTCGTTGGAATTGATCTGTTGCCTGTTCCATTTGAGGAGTTCTATCAGTTTTTCAATCAATTGGCCCTCGATAAAACAACGGTCACCTGCTACTGTCTGTAAGTAGTACTACTTCTGTCATTAAGTTTCTCTATATAGGGGGGGGGGGGGGGGGGGGGGGGGGGGGGGGGGGGGGGGGGGGGGGGGGGGGGGGGGGGGGGGGGGGGGGGGGGGGGGGGGGGGGGGGGGGGGGGGGGGTCGGTGATATTGGGTTCATTAACACATATCTCATAGATGCAACTCAGGTTAAACTTCATGCCGCAGCTACCGAGGCCAACTTGCTACGATCGTTCGTAATAAATCAAAACAAAGATATAATACTCTTTCCTTACAACTTCAGGTGAGTGTTACTGTCTTGTGCGTATTCGGTTTCCCTTATATATTAGTCAAGGTTATAGTAATGTAATTCATGAGTTATGCATGCGTGTGCAGTTTCCACTATATTCTCCTAGAGATTAAGCTTGAGCAGGGACTAGTAACCGTCTTAGACTCAAAACGAAAAGATCCCCAGGACTATGCAGACATGACTCAAATACTCCAGAAGTAAGTTAAATCGATCATTATCCACCATATCAGCAACTTTGTTCATTTCCTGATATCAAGTAATTGTTTTCTTTGTCCGGCAGGGTTTGGAGAAAATTCACCAAAACAGTTCCGGGACTGCCGAAGGAGCTGGAATTTAGACACCCGAAAGTAAGTACTATAGTAGCATGTTCCGCGCATCTCCTAGTGATTCAAGCGCTAGTTTCATCAATACCATTTAGCATTCTTGCTTATCAGTTTGATTGACCTCTATTTCTTGTAAAGTGGTTGTGGCAGGAACAAGGGAATGATTTCTGTGGATACTACATCTGCGAGTCCATCCGCCACACGACCTGTGAGCGGGGCGGGTACTCTAACGAACAATATGAAGTACGTAAATAACAACATTCACAATTTTATTTTATTACCATCATTTGTGTTGAGTTTCATTCATTCATATATATATATATTGACCCCCTTCTTCAAATTAGATGTTTCGGAAGCGGGATGAACTCCTAGCACCAGCTCGCATGCGAGCAATTCAAGAGGAATTGGCGGCATTCTTTCTTGACCACGTGATCCCTGAAGACGGAGAATTCTATGTGGACCCTGAGTCCGTATGATTATATTTGTAAGAGATAATTATTGTATATATGTAGCCGGTAGTGTCAGATAGATATACGAGAACTTGTTGTTCGACCAATCTCTCGGAGAAGGAGAGGTGGTCGATATCACTTCTCTCTGTATATATGCATATATGTTCATGACGATCTTCTGTTTCCTTCGTTTGCTTACTAGCTAGCTAGCGTGTCTAGTCCTCTCTATATACGTATGTATAGTACGTAGCGTCGACCAAGCACGGACATAACAGAGGACACTTCTCTCTATTAATTATAACTAGCTAACACAATATATGAAACACCTAAATTAACCCC
>JAAAWM010009955.1:0-31477 GCA_036873465.1 Thinopyrum obtusiflorum
AACATAAATGTAATGTCGGTGAGAAATACGTACTCCCCCAAGCTTAGGCTTTTGGCCTAAGTTGGTCTATTGCCAGGGATAGCCTGGAGGATACCCGTAAGTGTAGCTGGGGTCGTACTGCGACGAAGAATAGTTGGGATCATACTGTGATGAAGAAGAAGACTCTGACTGCCACTGGCTGACAGTCATCTCTGGATCCCAAGAATAAACAGATTGTCGTGGAGGCTCATCTTGTGGTTCCTGTTCCGGGGCTGGTGCAGGATTCTTGTAAGCTTGAACGGCAGCCCACATAACGAGGTAGGGTCCTACAAAATTAAACAAAGAAGGAGCAGGCAACGTAATACTTTTAGGATAATGTTTATCAAAGTATAACCTATATTTGAGCTCTCCATTCCTGTCCTTAACAAGAAAATCATGGGCTATCATGCTCTTATAGTCTAGATAAGCATTAGGCAGCAATTTTTCTTATTTCTCATAATGCCTAATAGCTATGTTAAAGTGTGCAGCAAGGCGAGAAGCATAAATGCCTCCAAAGATGGGGCCTTTAGTACGATTCAGACTCAACCGCCTAGCAATAATTCCGCCCATACTGACAGTGTTGTCGTGGTATAAACCATGGAACAGAATAATAATATCAGGAACACTAAGGTTCCCACAGTTCCCACGACCAATCAAGCATCGACTAGCAAATAAATCAAAATAGTGTAACATAGGAAAATGTATGCTAGTGATTCTTGCATCAGAAACCTTCCTGGTTTCTCCCACAGAGATAAGGTTAATAAATGGTTCCAACTCTTTACGAGGTGGTTCCTCTAAGATACCATCAGGAGGTATGTTGCAGATTGCGCAAAATTCAGACAATGGCATTTTCTTCACAACGTCATATAAATGAAACTCTATTGAAGGAGGTGACTCTTTAGGGAAAAAGTAGAAGTTTTGCACAAAAATATTTGTGAGTAAGAGATACTGTGGACGTTGGTCGCGGACGAAGTCGGTGAGGCCAGCATTCTTAATCAATGAATAGAAATCCTCATAAATCCCGACCTCTCTCAAGAAATTATCAGAAGGCCATTCACACGGTCGGATCTCCGCGGTAAGAGGCAAATTATATTTGGGCCTCTGAGCTTCTTCATTTTGTTTATCCTTTGAGCTTCGGCTCGATGAACGCCTCAAAAGTCTCCTCATTATTTTTCTGAAATAATCTGAAATTTTTAGTAACTTCAAACAAAAGTGAACCAACTTCAATAAAACTGATAGCAACTGCTCCTACAAGTGCCTAGAGCCTATATCAAGCATTAGAACTACTTGGAACCATATAAATTTGGCATGCAAGCTCAAGAACATGGTCACCTATGCATCACAAATTTGCAAAGAATAAAGCACTAGAACAAAAACTAATTGGACCAATGGAGGAGTCTACCAAGGAACAATCTCCCCAAGCAGTTTTGCGAGAGGTGCTTTGAGCAAGGAGATCGAAAATCACAGCAAAAGTGGCTGGAACTCGTTCTTGAGTTGGTGTTTCGGTTTTGTGTGAGACAAAGGAGGAAGATGGGTGCTGGGATAAGTGGAGGAGGGCCACTGTGGGCCCACGAGGTAGGGGGCGCGCCCTAGAGGGGGGGGGGGGGGGGGGGGGGGGGGGGGGGGGGGGGGGGGGGGGGGGGGGGGGGGGGGGGGGGGGGGGGGGGGGGGGGGGGGGGGGGGGGGGGGGGGGGGGGGGGGGGGGGGGGGGGGGGGGGGGGGGGGGGGGGGGGGGGGGGGGGGGGGGGGGGGGGGGGGGGGGGGGGGGGGGGGGGGGGGGGGGGGGGGGGGGGGGGGGGGGGGGGGGGGGGGGGGGGGGGGGGGGGGGGGGGGGGGGGGGGGGGGGGGGGGGGGGGGGGGGGGGGGGGGGGGGGGGGGGGGGGGGGGGGGGGGGGGGGGGGGGGGGGGGGGGGGGGGGGGGGGGGGGGGGGGGGGGGGGGGGGGGGGGGGGGGGGGGGGGGGGGGGGGGGGGGGGGGGGGGGGGGGGGGGGGGGGGGGGGGGGGGGGGGGGGGGGGGGGGGGGGGGGGGGGGGGGGGGGGGGGGGGGGGGGGGGGGGGGGGGGGGGGGGGGGGGGGGGGGGGGGGGGGGGGGGGGGGGGGGGGGGGGGGGGGGGGGGGGGGGGGGGGGGGGGGGGGGGGGGGGGGGGGGGGGGGGGGGGGGGGGGGGGGGGGGGGGGGGGGGGGGGGGGGGGGGGGGGGGGGGGGGGGGGGGGGGGGGGGGGGGGGGGGGGGGGGGGGGGGGGGGGGGGGGGGGGGGGGGGGGGGGGGGGGGGGGGGGGGGGGGGGGGGGGGGGGGGGGGGGGGGGGGGGGGGGGGGGGGGGGGGGGGGGGGGGGGGGGGGGGGGGGGGGGGGGGGGGGGGGGGGGGGGGGGGGGGGGGGGGGGGGGGGGGGGGGGGGGGGGGGGGGGGGGGGGGGGGGGGGGGGGGGGGGGGGGGGGGGGGGGGGGGGGGGGGGGGGGGGGGGGGGGGGGGGGGGGGGGGGGGGGGGGGGGGGGGGGGGGGGGGGGGGGGGGGGGGGGGGGGGGGGGGGGGGGGGGGGGGGGGGGGGGGGGGGGGGGGGGGGGGGGGGGGGGGGGGGGGGGGGGGGGGGGGGGGGGGGGGGGGGGGGGGGGGGGGGGGGGGGGGGGGGGGGGGGGGGGGGGGGGGGGGGGGGGGGGGGGGGGGGGGGGGGGGGGGGGGGGGGGGGGGGGGGGGGGGGGGGGGGGGGGGGGGGGGGGGGGGGGGGGGGGGGGGGGGGGGGGGGGGGGGGGGGGGGGGGGGGGGGGGGGGGGGGGGGGGGGGGGGGGGGGGGGGGGGGGGGGGGGGGGGGGGGGGGGGGGGGGGGGGGGGGGGGGGGGGGGGGGGGGGGGGGGGGGGGGGGGGGGGGGGGGGGGGGGGGGGGGGGGGGGGGGGGGGGGGGGGGGGGGGGGGGGGGGGGGGGGGGGGGGGGGGGGGGGGGGGGGGGGGGGGGGGGGGGGGGGGGGGGGGGGGGGGGGGGGGGGGGGGGGGGGGGGGGGGGGGGGGGGGGGGGGGGGGGGGGGGGGGGGGGGGGGGGGGGGGGGGGGGGGGGGGGGGGGGGGGGGGGGGGGGGGGGGGGGGGGGGGGGGGGGGGGGGGGGGGGGGGGGGGGGGGGGGGGGGGGGGGGGGGGGGGGGGGGGGGGGGGGGGGGGGGGGGGGGGGGGGGGGGGGGGGGGGGGGGGGGGGGGGGGGGGGGGGGGGGGGGGGGGGGGGGGGGGGGGGGGGGGGGGGGGGGGGGGGGGGGGGGGGGGGGGGGGGGGGGGGGGGGGGGGGGGGGGGGGGGGGGGGGGGGGGGGGGGGGGGGGGGGGGGGGGGGGGGGGGGGGGGGGGGGGGGGGGGGGGGGGGGGGGGGGGGGGGGGGGGGGGGGGGGGGGGGGGGGGGGGGGGGGGGGGGGGGGGGGGGGGGGGGGGGGGGGGGGGGGGGGGGGGGGGGGGGGGGGGGGGGGGGGGGGGGGGGGGGGGGGGGGGGGGGGGGGGGGGGGGGGGGGGGGGGGGGGGGGGGGGGGGGGGGGGGGGGGGGGGGGGGGGGGGGGGGGGGGGGGGGGGGGGGGGGGGGGGGGGGGGGGGGGGGGGGGGGGGGGGGGGGGGGGGGGGGGGGGGGGGGGGGGGGGGGGGGGGGGGGGGGGGGGGGGGGGGGGGGGGGGGGGGGGGGGGGGGGGGGGGGGGGGGGGGGGGGGGGGGGGGGGGGGGGGGGGGGGGGGGGGGGGGGGGGGGGGGGGGGGGGGGGGGGGGGGGGGGGGGGGGGGGGGGGGGGGGGGGGGGGGGGGGGGGGGGGGGGGGGGGGGGGGGGGGGGGGGGGGGGGGGGGGGGGGGGGGGGGGGGGGGGGGGGGGGGGGGGGGGGGGGGGGGGGGGGGGGGGGGGGGGGGGGGGGGGGGGGGGGGGGGGGGGGGGGGGGGGGGGGGGGGGGGGGGGGGGGGGGGGGGGGGGGGGGGGGGGGGGGGGGGGGGGGGGGGGGGGGGGGGGGGGGGGGGGGGGGGGGGGGGGGGGGGGGGGGGGGGGGGGGGGGGGGGGGGGGGGGGGGGGGGGGGGGGGGGGGGGGGGGGGGGGGGGGGGGGGGGGGGGGGGGGGGGGGGGGGGGGGGGGGGGGGGGGGGGGGGGGGGGGGGGGGGGGGGGGGGGGGGGGGGGGGGGGGGGGGGGGGGGGGGGGGGGGGGGGGGGGGGGGGGGGGGGGGGGGGGGGGGGGGGGGGGGGGGGGGGGGGGGGGGGGGGGGGGGGGGGGGGGGGGGGGGGGGGGGGGGGGGGGGGGGGGGGGGGGGGGGGGGGGGGGGGGGGGGGGGGGGGGGGGGGGGGGGGGGGGGGGGGGGGGGGGGGGGGGGGGGGGGGGGGGGGGGGGGGGGGGGGGGGGGGGGGGGGGGGGGGGGGGGGGGGGGGGGGGGGGGGGGGGGGGTTTCAGCATCAGACATAGATATATCATTTGGATTATTAGGTGTTTCAGCAATAGGTTCACTAGAAGTTTGCAAAGTCCTATCATTTTTCTTTTTCTTCCTTTTAGAAGAACTAGGTGCATCAATATTATTTCTCTGAGAATATTGCTCGATTCTCTTAGGGTGTCCTTCAGGATACAAAGGTTCCTGAGTCATTCTACCAGTTTGATAAGATTGGTCTCCTAACACAGCACTCCTGAGAATGCTAAGGTCAGGGACACACATGTGACATGCTTCATCCTTAGCATTTATGCATCTACCTATGAATAGAGCAAAATAATGTATAGCAGGAAAGTGAATGCTCCCTATGGTAGCTTGCGTTATATCTCTAGATTCCCCTACAGTTATACTAGCAAGAAAGTTTCTAAATTCAGATTTAGGGGGATCCGTAACACTACCCCATTGTGGAAGTTTGCAAGCAAAAGTGAAATCCTTTAAGTCCATGGTATAAGATTTGTCATAAAGATCACACATGACTGAAGGAGAATTACGCGAAGATGAATACTCAAACCTCCTCACAAATGAGCTTGTGAGATCATGATACTAGGGGCATTTGTCAGCCTCAAAGTCCTCAAGACCGGCATTACGCAAATATGCGTTAAATTCTTCTTTAGTTCCTGGACGATCTATAAAATTTTCTGACAGCCATTTGCAAGGCCGCACTAGAGCGTCTCTTGGTGGCTCCTCATCAGCATCGTGCATAGCAAGCCTGGGTCCTTGCTTCTTAGAAGAACCACCTTCGAACATCTTCCTAAGCATATTGTTTTTCTCTGAAAAATTTCTGAAATTTTTAGTAACTTCAAACAAAAGTGAACCAACTTCAATAAAATTGATAGCAACTACTCCTACAAATGCCTAGAGCCTATATCAAGCATTAGAACTACTTGGAACCATATAAATTTGACATGCAAGCTCAAGAACATGGTCACCTATGCAGCACAAATTTGCAATGAATAAAGCACTAGAACAAAAACTAATTGGGCCAATGGAGGAGTCACATACCAAGGAACAATCTCCCCAAGCAGTTTTGCGAGAGGTGCTTTGAGCAAGGAGATCAAAAATTACAGCAAAGAGGGCTAGAACTCGTGCTTGAGCTGGTTTTTCATGTTTGTGGGGGGAAGAAGAAGAGGATGGGTGCAGGAATAAGTGGAGGAGGGCCACCATGGGCCCACGAGGCACGGGAGCGCGCCCAGGGGGGTAGGGCGCGCCCTCCACCCTCGTGGTCAGGTGGTAGCTCCCCCGGCGATGATTTTTGCACCATAAATCCTCAAATATTCCCAAAAAAATCATATTAAATTGGCATGGCATTCTGAGGACTTTTATTTTCGGGGTATTTTTATATTGCACAGATAAATCAGGCAACAGACAGAAAAATACTATTTTTTACTTTATTTCAACTAAATAATAAAAAGTATAAAGAGGGTACATAAGGTTGTGCTTCTAGTTTCATCCATCTCATGCTCATCAAAAGGAATCCACTAACAAGGTTGATCAGGTCTTGTTAACAAACTCATTCCGATTAACATGGAATCGGAGAAATTTCGAATAACACTATGTTACCTCAACGGGGATATGCACATCCCCAATAATAAGAATATCATATTTCTTCTTGACAGTAGGAAGAGGAAATTCAAAACCTCCAAATATAATCGATAGAATTTTTCCGATAGAGTTGATACTATTAACTTGAGGTTGTTTCCTTGGAAAGTGTACCGTATGCTCATTACCATTAACATGAAAAGTGACATTGCCTTTGTTGCAATCAATAACAGCCCCTGCAGTATTCAGAAAAGGTCTTCCAAGAGTAATAGACATACTATCGTCCTCGGGAATATCAAGAATAACAAAGTCCGTTAAAATAGTAACATTTGCAACCACAATAGGCACATCCTCACAAATACCGATAGGTATAGCAGTTGATTTATTAGCCATTTGCAAAGATATTTCAGTAGGTGTCAACTTATTCAAATCAAGTCTACGATATAAAGAGAGAGGCATAACACTAACACCGGCTCCAAGATCACATAAAGCAGTTTTAACATAGTTTCTTTAATGGAGCATGGTATAGTGGGTACTCTTAGATCTCCAAGTTTCTTTGGTATTCCACCTTTAAAAGTATAATTAGCAAGCATGGTGGAAATTTCAGCTTCCGGTATCTTTCTTTTATTAGTAATGATATCCTTCATATACTTAGCATAAGGATTAGTTTTGAGCATATCAGTCAATCACCTACGTAAAAAGATAGGTCTAATCATTTCAGCAAAGCGCTCAAAATCCTCATCATGGGGGGGGGGGGGGGGGGGGGGGGGGGGGGGGGGGGGGGGGGGGGGGGGGGGGGGGGGGGGGGGGGGGGGGGGGGGGGGGGGGGGGGGGGGGGGGGGGGGGGGGGGGGGGGGGGGGGGGGGGGGGGGGGGGGGGGGGGGGGGGGGGGGGGGGGGGGGGGGGGGGGGGGGGGGGGGGGGGGGGGGGGGGGGGGGGGGGGGGGGGGGGGGGGGGGGGGGGGGGGGGGGGGGGGGGGGGGGGGGGGGGGGGGGGGGGGGGGGGGGGGGGGGGGGGGGGGGGGGGGGGGGGGGGGGGGGGGGGGGGGGGGGGGGGGGGGGGGGGGGGGGGGGGGGGGGGGGGGGGGGGGGGGGGGGGGGGGGGGGGGGGGGGGGGGGGGGGGGGGGGGGGGGGGGGGGGGGGGGGGGGGGGGGGGGGGGGGGGGGGGGGGGGGGGGGGGGGGGGGGGGGGGGGGGGGGGGGGGGGGGGGGGGGGGGGGGGGGGGGGGGGGGGGGGGGGGGGGGGGGGGGGGGGGGGGGGGGGGGGGGGGGGGGGGGGGGGGGGGGGGGGGGGGGGGGGGGGGGGGGGGGGGGGGGGGGGGGGGGGGGGGGGGGGGGGGGGGGGGGGGGGGGGGGGGGGGGGGGGGGGGGGGGGGGGGGGGGGGGGGGGGGGGGGGGGGGGGGGGGGGGGGGGGGGGGGGGGGGGGGGGGGGGGGGGGGGGGGGGGGGGGGGGGGGGGGGGGGGGGGGGGGGGGGGGGGGGGGGGGGGGGGGGGGGGGGGGGGGGGGGGGGGGGGGGGGGGGGGGGGGGGGGGGGGGGGGGGGGGGGGGGGGGGGGGGGGGGGGGGGGGGGGGGGGGGGGGGGGGGGGGGGGGGGGGGGGGGGGGGGGGGGGGGGGGGGGGGGGGGGGGGGGGGGGGGGGGGGGGGGGGGGGGGGGGGGGGGGGGGGGGGGGGGGGGGGGGGGGGGGGGGGGGGGGGGGGGGGGGGGGGGGGGGGGGGGGGGGGGGGGGGGGGGGGGGGGGGGGGGGGGGGGGGGGGGGGGGGGGGGGGGGGGGGGGGGGGGGGGGGGGGGGGGGGGGGGGGGGGGGGGGGGGGGGGGGGGGGGGGGGGGGGGGGGGGGGGGGGGGGGGGGGGGGGGGGGGGGGGGGGGGGGGGGGGGGGGGGGGGGGGGGGGGGGGGGGGGGGGGGGGGGGGGGGGGGGGGGGGGGGGGGGGGGGGGGGGGGGGGGGGGGGGGGGGGGGGGGGGGGGGGGGGGGGGGGGGGGGGGGGGGGGGGGGGGGGGGGGGGGGGGGGGGGGGGGGGGGGGGGGGGGGGGGGGGGGGGGGGGGGGGGGGGGGGGGGGGGGGGGGGGGGGGGGGGGGGGGGGGGGGGGGGGGGGGGGGGGGGGGGGGGGGGGGGGGGGGGGGGGGGGGGGGGGGGGGGGGGGGGGGGGGGGGGGGGGGGGGGGGGGGGGGGGGGGGGGGGGGGGGGGGGGGGGGGGGGGGGGGGGGGGGGGGGGGGGGGGGGGGGGGGGGGGGGGGGGGGGGGGGGGGGGGGGGGGGGGGGGGGGGGGGGGGGGGGGGGGGGGGGGGGGGGGGGGGGGGGGGGGGGGGGGGGGGGGGGGGGGGGGGGGGGGGGGGGGGGGGGGGGGGGGGGGGGGGGGGGGGGGGGGGGGGGGGGGGGGGGGGGGGGGGGGGGGGGGGGGGGGGGGGGGGGGGGGGGGGGGGGGGGGGGGGGGGGGGGGGGGGGGGGGGGGGGGGGGGGGGGGGGGGGGGGGGGGGGGGGGGGGGGGGGGGGGGGGGGGGGGGGGGGGGGGGGGGGGGGGGGGGGGGGGGGGGGGGGGGGGGGGGGGGGGGGGGGGGGGGGGGGGGGGGGGGGGGGGGGGGGGGGGGGGGGGGGGGGGGGGGGGGGGGGGGGGGGGGGGGGGGGGGGGGGGGGGGGGGGGGGGGGGGGGGGGGGGGGGGGGGGGGGGGGGGGGGGGGGGGGGGGGGGGGGGGGGGGGGGGGGGGGGGGGGGGGGGGGGGGGGGGGGGGGGGGGGGGGGGGGGGGGGGGGGGGGGGGGGGGGGGGGGGGGGGGGGGGGGGGGGGGGGGGGGGGGGGGGGGGGGGGGGGGGGGGGGGGGGGGGGGGGGGGGGGGGGGGGGGGGGGGGGGGGGGGGGGGGGGGGGGGGGGGGGGGGGGGGGGGGGGGGGGGGGGGGGGGGGGGGGGGGGGGGGGGGGGGGGGGGGGGGGGGGGGGGGGGGGGGGGGGGGGGGGGGGGGGGGGGGGGGGGGGGGGGGGGGGGGGGGGGGGGGGGGGGGGGGGGGGGGGGGGGGGGGGGGGGGGGGGGGGGGGGGGGGGGGGGGGGGGGGGGGGGGGGGGGGGGGGGGGGGGGGGGGGGGGGGGGGGGGGGGGGGGGGGGGGGGGGGGGGGGGGGGGGGGGGGGGGGGGGGGGGGGGGGGGGGGGGGGGGGGGGGGGGGGGGGGGGGGGGGGGGGGGGGGGGGGGGGGGGGGGGGGGGGGGGGGGGGGGGGGGGGGGGGGGGGGGGGGGGGGGGGGGGGGGGGGGGGGGGGGGGGGGGGGGGGGGGGGGGGGGGGGGGGGGGGGGGGGGGGGGGGGGGGGGGGGGGGGGGGGGGGGGGGGGGGGGGGGGGGGGGGGGGGGGGGGGGGGGGGGGGGGGGGGGGGGGGGGGGGGGGGGGGGGGGGGGGGGGGGGGGGGGGGGGGGGGGGGGGGGGGGGGGGGGGGGGGGGGGGGGGGGGGGGGGGGGGGGGGGGGGGGGGGGGGGGGGGGGGGGGGGGGGGGGGGGGGGGGGGGGGGGGGGGGGGGGGGGGGGGGGGGGGGGGGGGGGGGGGGGGGGGGGGGGGGGGGGGGGGGGGGGGGGGGGGGGGGGGGGGGGGGGGGGGGGGGGGGGGGGGGGGGGGGGGGGGGGGGGGGGGGGGGGGGGGGGGGGGGGGGGGGGGGGGGGGGGGGGGGGGGGGGGGGGGGGGGGGGGGGGGGGGGGGGGGGGGGGGGGGGGGGGGGGGGGGGGGGGGGGGGGGGGGGGGGGGGGGGGGGGGGGGGGGGGGGGGGGGGGGGGGGGGGGGGGGGGGGGGGGGGGGGGGGGGGGGGGGGGGGGGGGGGGGGGGGGGGGGGGGGGGGGGGGGGGGGGGGGGGGGGGGGGGGGGGGGGGGGGGGGGGGGGGGGGGGGGGGGGGGGGGGGGGGGGGGGGGGGGGGGGGGGGGGGTACTGAAATATCTTTGCAAATGGCTGATAAATCAACTGCTATACCTGTCGGTGTTTGTGAGGATGTGCATGTTGTGGTTGCAAACGTTACCTTCTAGTGAACCTATTGCTGAACCACCTGATAATCCAAATGATATCTCCATGTCTGATGCTGAAACACAATCTGGTAATGAACATGAACCTGGTAAAAATGTTAATAATGATGTTCATGATGATGCTCAACCTAGTAATGATAATGATGTAGAAGTTGAACCTGCTGTTGATCTTGATAACCCACAATCAAAGAATCAACAATATGATAAAAGAGACTTCGTTGCTAGGAAACATGGTAAAGAAAGAGAACCATGGGTTCAGAAACCCATGACTTTTCCTCCCAAACCATCCAAGAAAAAGGATGATGAGGATTTTGAGCGCTTTGCTGAAATGATTACGCCTATCTTTTTGCGTATGCGATTAACTGATGTGCTCAAAACAAATCCTTATGCTAAATATATGAAAGATATTGTTACAAATAAAAGAAAGATACCAGAAGCTGAAATTTCCACCATGCTTGCTAATTATGGGGGGGGGGGGGGGGGGGGGGGGGGGGGGGGGGGGGGGGGGGGGGGGGGGGGGGGGGGGGGGGGGGAAGCTGAAATTTCCACCATGCTTGCTAATTACACTTTTAAAGGTGGAATACCAAAGAAACTTGGAGATCCGGGAATACCCACTATACCATGCTCCATTAAAAGAAACTATATTAAAACTACTTTATGTGATCTTGGAGCCGGTGTTAGTGTTATGCCTTGCTCTTTGTATCGTAGACTTGATTTGAATAAGTTGACACCTACTGAAATATCTTTGCAAATGGCTAATAAATCAACTGCTATACCTGTCGGTATTTGTGAGGAAGTGCCTGTTGTGGTTGCAAACGTTACTATTTTAACGGACTTTATTATTCTTGATATTCCCGAGGACGATAGTATGTCTATTATTCTTGAAAGACCCTTTTTGAATACTACAGGGGCTGTTATTGATTGCACCAAAGGCAATGTCACTTTTCATGTAAATGGTAATGAGCATACGGTACACTTTCCGAGGAAACAACCTCAAGTTCATAGTATCAATTCTATTGGAAAAATTCCATCGATTGTTTTTGGAGGTTTTGAATTTCCTCTTCCTACTGTCAAGAAGATATATGATTTTCTTATTGTTGGGGATGTGCATATCCCCATTGAGGTAACCTAGTGTGGGGGGGGGGGGGGGGGGGGGGGGGGGGGGGGGGGGGGGGGGGGGGGGGGGGGGGGGGGGGGGGGGGGGGGGGGGGGGGGGGGGGGGGGGGGGGGGGGGGGGGGGGGGGGGGGGGGGGGGGGGGGGGGGGGGGGGGGGGGGGGGGGGGGGGGGGGGGGGGGGGGGGGGGGGGGGGGGGGGGGGGGGGGGGGGGGGGGGGGGGGGGGGGGGGGGGGGGGGGGGGGGGGGGGGGGGGGGGGGGGGGGGGGGGGGGGGGGGGGGGGGGGGGGGGGGGGGGGGGGGGGGGGGGGGGGGGGGGGGGGGGGGGGGGGGGGGGGGGGGGGGGGGGGGGGGGGGGGGGGGGGGGGGGGGGGGGGGGGGGGGGGGGGGGGGGGGGGGGGGGGGGGGGGGGGGGGGGGGGGGGGGGGGGGGGGGGGGGGGGGGGGGGGGGGGGGGGGGGGGGGGGGGGGGGGGGGGGGGGGGGGGGGGGGGGGGGGGGGGGGGGGGGGGGGGGGGGGGGGGGGGGGGGGGGGGGGGGGGGGGGGGGGGGGGGGGGGGGGGGGGGGGGGGGGGGGGGGGGGGGGGGGGGGGGGGGGGGGGGGGGGGGGGGGGGGGGGGGGGGGGGGGGGGGGGGGGGGGGGGGGGGGGGGGGGGGGGGGGGGGGGGGGGGGGGGGGGGGGGGGGGGGGGGGGGGGGGGGGGGGGGGGGGGGGGGGGGGGGGGGGGGGGGGGGGGGGGGGGGGGGGGGGGGGGGGGGGGGGGGGGGGGGGGGGGGGGGGGGGGGGGGGGGGGGGGGGGGGGGGGGGGGGGGGGGGGGGGGGGGGGGGGGGGGGGGGGGGGGGGGGGGGGGGGGGGGGGGGGGGGGGGGGGGGGGGGGGGGGGGGGGGGGGGGGGGGGGGGGGGGGGGGGGGGGGGGGGGGGGGGGGGGGGGGGGGGGGGGGGGGGGGGGGGGGGGGGGGGGGGGGGGGGGGGGGGGGGGGGGGGGGGGGGGGGGGGGGGGGGGGGGGGGGGGGGGGGGGGGGGGGGGGGGGGGGGGGGGGGGGGGGGGGGGGGGGGGGGGGGGGGGGGGGGGGGGGGGGGGGGGGGGGGGGGGGGGGGGGGGGGGGGGGGGGGGGGGGGGGGGGGGGGGGGGGGGGGGGGGGGGGGGGGGGGGGGGGGGGGGGGGGGGGGGGGGGGGGGGGGGGGGGGGGGGGGGGGGGGGGGGGGGGGGGGGGGGGGGGGGGGGGGGGGGGGGGGGGGGGGGGGGGGGGGGGGGGGGGGGGGGGGGGGGGGGGGGGGGGGGGGGGGGGGGGGGGGGGGGGGGGGGGGGGGGGGGGGGGGGGGGGGGGGGGGGGGGGGGGGGGGGGGGGGGGGGGGGGGGGGGGGGGGGGGGGGGGGGGGGGGGGGGGGGGGGGGGGGGGGGGGGGGGGGGGGGGGGGGGGGGGGGGGGGGGGGGGGGGGGGGGGGGGGGGGGGGGGGGGGGGGGGGGGGGGGGGGGGGGGGGGGGGGGGGGGGGGGGGGGGGGGGGGGGGGGGGGGGGGGGGGGGGGGGGGGGGGGGGGGGGGGGGGGGGGGGGGGGGGGGGGGGGGGGGGGGGGGGGGGGGGGGGGGGGGGGGGGGGGGGGGGGGGGGGGGGGGGGGGGGGGGGGGGGGGGGGGGGGGGGGGGGGGGGGGGGGGGGGGGGGGGGGGGGGGGGGGGGGGGGGGGGGGGGGGGGGGGGGGGGGGGGGGGGGGGGGGGGGGGGGGGGGGGGGGGGGGGGGGGGGGGGGGGGGGGGGGGGGGGGGGGGGGGGGGGGGGGGGGGGGGGGGGGGGGGGGGGGGGGGGGGGGGGGGGGGGGGGGGGGGGGGGGGGGGGGGGGGGGGGGGGGGGGGGGGGGGGGGGGGGGGGGGGGGGGGGGGGGGGGGGGGGGGGGGGGGGGGGGGGGGGGGGGGGGGGGGGGGGGGGGGGGGGGGGGGGGGGGGGGGGGGGGGGGGGGGGGGGGGGGGGGGGGGGGGGGGGGGGGGGGGGGGGGGGGGGGGGGGGGGGGGGGGGGGGGGGGGGGGGGGGGGGGGGGGGGGGGGGGGGGGGGGGGGGGGGGGGGGGGGGGGGGGGGGGGGGGGGGGGGGGGGGGGGGGGGGGGGGGGGGGGGGGGGGGGGGGGGGGGGGGGGGGGGGGGGGGGGGGGGGGGGGGGGGGGGGGGGGGGGGGGGGGGGGGGGGGGGGGGGGGGGGGGGGGGGGGGGGGGGGGGGGGGGGGGGGGGGGGGGGGGGGGGGGGGGGGGGGGGGGGGGGGGGGGGGGGGGGGGGGGGGGGGGGGGGGGGGGGGGGGGGGGGGGGGGGGGGGGGGGGGGGGGGGGGGGGGGGGGGGGGGGGGGGGGGGGGGGGGGGGGGGGGGGGGGGGGGGGGGGGGGGGGGGGGGGGGGGGGGGGGGGGGGGGGGGGGGGGGGGGGGGGGGGGGGGGGGGGGGGGGGGGGGGGGGGGGGGGGGGGGGGGGGGGGGGGGGGGGGGGGGGGGGGGGGGGGGGGGGGGGGGGGGGGGGGGGGGGGGGGGGGGGGGGGGGGGGGGGGGGGGGGGGGGGGGGGGGGGGGGGGGGGGGGGGGGGGGGGGGGGGGGGGGGGGGGGGGGGGGGGGGGGGGGGGGGGGGGGGGGGGGGGGGGGGGGGGGGGGGGGGGGGGGGGGGGGGGGGGGGGGGGGGGGGGGGGGGGGGGGGGGGGGGGGGGGGGGGGGGCACTGCGGGCCAACTCACTTGGCCATCTAGAGCAGATCGACAGCTATGCCCTAGGTCACCAGATTAGTTTTGGAAATCTGGACTATGTCGCTGATATCCAAGGAGACTTGATCTTCCAAGGATTCGCGCCCCCAACCTCCGCTCTGGCCTTAGATCCGGAGTGTATCGCCAGGCCCAAAGACGGGCTCCCTGAGCTCGCCAGACTGTTCGCGGCCACTAGGCCCATTGTGGGAGAGCCGGGGGAAGAAGTGTCGCTGGCAACCATCATGGAGCCGAACCCTTCTCCGGACACTGGCTTCGAATCCTGGGAGTCAGCATCGTGTGAGCTTGGCCAAGGAGTCTCCCTCTCGCCGTACTCCACGGGCTCTCTTCTGTCGGGCCAAACCTCGCCTTTAAGCGAGGCCCTGGACTTAATGCGATCCCTTTTCATTACAGAGGAGCAACATCTGAACTATGCCCAGCCTGGACTAGGGGCTGATCACAGGGAATTTTACGTCCCACCCACCACCCACTTTATAGCCACTGTTGAAGACTTGACCGACATGCTCGATTACGGCTCCGAAGACATCGACGGTATGGACGACGATGCCGGAGAGGAGGAGGCCCAAAACCCGTCGTTTACCGGACGCTGGACGGCCACCTCTTCGTATGACGTGTACATGGTGGATACACCCAAAGAGAATAGCAGCGATGACAAGGAAGATCCAGTTGAGGATAAACCTCCTGAGATACAGCCAAAGCGCCGACGTCAGCGGCGCCGCTCTAAATCACGCCGTGGAAAAGACGGCAATACCGGCACAGGAGACAACAACACTCCGGATGATGACGAAGACAGAGAAGACCCCGTCGAGCCAACTTCCGAATAGGATGATCGGGAAGATGGGCAAGTTAGCCCTGATGAACATGCCGTAAACAAAGACTCAGAGGACAGTAATTATCTTCCGCTCTCCGAGGATGATGTGAGCCTCGGCAACGAGGATTTCATCTTGCCTGAGGAACCTCTCGAGCAGGAGCACTTTAAGCGTCGACTAATAGCCACTGCAAGGAGCCTGAAAAAGAAGCAGCAGCAGCTTCAAGCTAATCATGATCTGCTCAACGATAGATGGACTAACGTCCTGGCAGCCGACGAATACGGCCTCGAGCGCCCAACCAAAAGTTACCCAAAGCGCAAATTGCTACCTCAATTCGATAACGAGGCGCTGGAGCCCATACCATCAGCGCGTAATGCGGCTGACCGACCACCACGTGGCCGGGACAAAGCGGCAACTCAAGCCAAACACCAGCCCGTACTACCTCGCCATAAAGGCAGAGATAAAACAGCTCGAGGATATAAATATGACCTGCGGCAGGACCTGGACAGTAGAGCAGGACAGACCAGATCGATCTACGGATCACGGGGGCGTGTCCCGACACGCGACGACGGCTACCTAGCCGGACATGACAAGCATAATCATGCCCGGGCCAAAAACTGCAGACGGACTCCATCTGAGCTACGTCACGACGTGGCCCGATATAGAGGCGGCGCACACCCCCTTTGCTTCACTGATGAAGTAATGGAGCACGAATTCCCAGAAGGGTTTAAACCTGTGAACATCGAATCATATGATGGGACAACAGACCCCGCGGTATGGATCGAAGATTTCCTTCTCCATATTCATATGGCCCGCGGTGATGATCTTCACGCCATCAAATACCTCCCACTAAAACTCAAGGGACCAGCTTGGCACTGATTGAACAGCCTGCCCGAAAACTCCATTGGCAGCTGGGAGGACCTGGAAGACGCCTTCCGTGATAACTGCCAAGGTACATACATCTGACCTCCGGATGCCGATGACCTAAGTCACATAGTCCAACAGCCCGGAGAGTCGGCCAGGAAATACTGGACTAGGTTCTTAACTGAAAAGAACCAGATCGTCGACTGTCCAGATGCCGAAGCCCTAGCAGCCTTTAAACACAGCATCTGTGACAAATGGCTCGCCCGACACCTCGGCCAGGAAAAGCCGAAGTCCATGGCAGCCCTCACGGCACTCATGAACCGCTTTTGCGCGGGCGAAGATAGCTGGCTAGCCCGTAGCAATAACAATGCAAGCGAACCTGGCACCTCTGAAGCCAGAAATAGCAACAGCAAGCCCCGAGGCAACAGACACAAGCATCGAAGCAACGATAACAATACAGATGACACAGCGGTCAACGCTGGATTCAGTGGCTCCAAGTCCGGCCAGCGGAAGAAGCCATTCAAAAGGAACAACCCGGGCTCATCCAGCTTGGACCGCATACTCGATCGTCCATGCCAGATACACGGCACCCCCGATAAACTAGCCAATCACACCAACAGAAGTTGTTGGGTTTTTAAATAGGCCGACAAGTTAAATGCCGAGAACAAGGAGAAGGGGTCGCAAAGCGAGGACGAAGACGAGGAACCCCATCCACCAAACACAGGGGGACAGAAGAAGTTTCCCCCTCAGGTCAAAATGGTGAACATGATATACGCTACCCATATCCCCAAGAGGGAGCGCAAGCGCGCGCTCAGGGACGTCTATGCGATAGAGCCAGTCGCCCAAAATTTAATCCATGTTCGTCATGCCCGATCACCTTCGATCGCAGGGACCATCCGACCAGTATCCATCATGGTGGTTCAGCCGCACTGGTCCTCGACCCAATAATTGATGGATTCCACCTCACGCGAGTCCTCATGGACGGTGGCAGCAGCCTCAACCTGCTCTATCAGGATACAGTGCGCAAAATGGGCATCAATCCATCAAGGATCAAGCCCACAAAAACTACCTTTAAAGGAGTTATACCAGGTGTAGAGGCCCGCTGCACGGGCTCAATCACATTGGAGGTCGTCTTCGGATCCCCGGACAACTTCCGAAGCGAAGAGTTGATCTTCAATATCGTCCCCTTCCGCAGTGGCTAACACGCACTGCTCAGACGAACCGCATTCACTCGATTCAATGCAGTGCCGCACTATGCTTATCTCAAGCTCAAGATGCCCGAACCACGCGGCGTCATAATAGTCAATGGAAACACGGAGTGCTCCCTCCGTACCGAGGAGCACACCGCGGCCCTGGCAGCGGAAGTACAAAGCGGCCTTTTAAGGCAGAATTTTAATTCAGCGGCCAAGCTCCCGGACACTGTCAAACGAGTCCGGACTACTCCCTAGCATGGCAATCCGACTCATCAAGAGTTAGACTAGCAATTCGACCTCCGTCTCAGTCTCGACCAAGTGGCGGCATACGTACCGCGCGTACGTAACTACGCACTGAAAATACCATGGGCAGAGACGGAGGCGTAGCCAGACTGTGGTCTATAATATGACTCGACCTTCCCTGGACACACATACTTTCACTTTTTTATCCTTTTTAGGTTTCTTTTCCACAGGCCCCTCACGGCGGCCTGCTCATTGGTCCTTTCGAAGGACGAATACACGAAGGCGGCAAGTAGCACAGACGCGTGGGGGGGATTTCTAGATGACCCACACGCAAGCTCCCCCCTTGATCTCGGCATGTTATATAGCCCGGTTGCTTATCGCACTATTTCTATAAATACGCTTTGACGTATTAATCAAATTATAATGAAAATAGTTTGCGGCCCAACTTACGTGGCATTAGCTTACTACTTCATTTTTTCGCTATTCTTATCGATTGCACCCGTACACCTTCGTACGCTTTAAATTGGCCAGGGGCTTCACTGCGCTCCATACTATGGCAACAAAGTCCGAACACTTTTACAGTACAGTTTGGCACCCCGAATTTTAGCATTATATGCATTGGCTCTGAATCATGTCTTTGGTCAATAGTTGGGTTGCCCGGCTCCTGTGCTTACTACCTTATGTTTCGCTCTATCGGCTAGGGTAGTAAAGGGAGAACTACTGCGATTGTGTTTCTGGTTTATCTGAGCAAACACCTCAGTAGAGAAAGCCGAAAACTGACTGTCATGATGTGGCGAGAGCTGGACAGCTATTCAGAGGTTCAAAATCTTTTGCGATTTTTCCGCCTTACGCGACGGATCGGCCTTCATCCGATCAGGTGTTTACAGCACCCTAGTCTGGATTAAATACCAGCTGGGGGCTGCGCCTACATTTCTATTGTCAAACTCCTATGGCTAAGTGAGGGTGATAAAGCCACATAGTCCGATTGCCTGGTTCGTTGCGCTAAACACCTCCTTCAAGGACCAAACTTTTGGATCAAGAGTGTTTAGATTCCATCCCGAACACCCCCGTACTACCTACGTGGGGGCTGAAGTCGATGACTGGCCAACTCTCAGATTTAACAAAACGGCCGCACAGGAGGCAAATTAACAAGCATTATATTACATATCAGCTTTGTTTCACCATACAGGACAGGATAACATGAATATATTCATTCAAAAATAATGTCCTTAGCACATTGCCCCGCTACAATGCGGGATCCCTCCAGGACATCATCAAAATACCGCTCGGGCGTGCGGTGCTCCTTGCCAGCAGGCGGTCCCTCGGTCGCGAGCTTGATGACGTTCATCTTCGCCCACTGCACTTTGACACGGGCGAAGGCCATCCGCGCACCCTCGATGTAGACTGACCGCTTGACGACGTCAAGCCAGGGGCAGCATTGACTAGCTGCTTCATGAGCCCGAAGTAGATGCTGGGCATGGCTTCGGCAGGCCATAGCCGGATTATCAAATCCTTCATGGCTAGTTTGGCCACCCTATGCAGCTTGACTAGCTGTTTTAGCTGATCGCTAAAGGGCACCAGATGTTCTGGTGCAAGGTATTGCGACCAGAACAGCTTCTCTGTCACAGCCCTAGAATTTGTGCCTGCAAATAGTTGCATCTGCATCCATGCAACATGTTATTTTTCAAATTAATTTGAATTGGGGATGTTGAAACCCTAGCACCAAAAGAACTCAACTAGGTTCAAATTAAAACATTTTCAATGAACCCAAAGTGCCTCAAGAAAAGTTCATGATTTTTGGTTAAGGTAGAAACCTCTGCCAAAAATGATGAATATATTTCTAGGACATTTTTGGATTTTTGAATTTTTTAATTAAATCATATGTATTTGAATTGGGGCATTTAAATGGTATAAATAATTTTAAATGCTCCAACAATTCTGGAAATAGATAAGGGCCTCTGAGATAGTTCAGTTATTGCCCATAATTAATTTCAGGATTTATAGAAGTGATTTGGTGTTTTTACTAAATTAAAAACAAATTTGCAAATTAGAAAACAGAATAAAAAGTAGAATTAAAGAGAGAGAGAAACTTACCTGGACCTACCTGTCTGTGCAGCCCACCTGGCAGCCCAGCTCGCTGGTCCAGCCCACCTCCTCCTCCTCGTCGTCTACCTCTGCCTACTGGCAGAGGCGTGTCGCCCGCGCGCGCAGCAGACGCCACCTCCTGCTTCCACCTCCTGCTTCCTTCCCCGTCCTCGACCGTGCGCTTGGAGATGCCCCCCTGGTCCTCTCCCCCTCACTCGCAGCCTCTCTCCCCTCTGCTCTCTCTCTCCGGGGCAGCCCGAGCACTGCCGGAGTGCGCCGCCGCAAAACACCGCGCCCCCCGCCGTCCCCTTGCCCCGAGGCCATGACCCTGAGCTCCGCCCAGGGGGGGGGGGGGGGGGGGGGGGGGGGGGGGGGGGGGGGGGGGGGGGGGGGGGGGGGGGGGGGGGGGGGGGGGGGGGGGGGGGGGGGGGGGGGGGGGGGGGGGGGGGGGGGGGGGGGGGGGGGGGGGGGGGGGGGGGGGGGGGGGGGGGGGGGGGGGGGGGGGGGGGGGGGGGGGGGGGGGGGGGGGGGGGGGGGGGGGGGGGGGGGGGGGGGGGGGGGGGGGGGGGGGGGGGGGGGGGGGGGGGGGGGGGGGGGGGGGGGGGGGGGGGGGGGGGGGGGGGGGGGGGGGGGGGGGGGGGGGGGGGGGGGGGGGGGGGGGGGGGGGGGGGGGGGGGGGGGGGGGGGGGGGGGGGGGGGGGGGGGGGGGGGGGGGGGGGGGGGGGGGGGGGGGGGGGGGGGGGGGGGGGGGGGGGGGGGGGGGGGGGGGGGGGGGGGGGGGGGGGGGGGGGGGGGGGGGGGGGGGGGGGGGGGGGGGGGGGGGGGGGGGGGGGGGGGGGGGGGGGGGGGGGGGGGGGGGGGGGGGGGGGGGGGGGGGGGGGGGGGGGGGGGGGGGGGGGGGGGGGGGGGGGGGGGGGGGGGGGGGGGGGGGGGGGGGGGGGGGGGGGGGGGGGGGGGGGGGGGGGGGGGGGGGGGGGGGGGGGGGGGGGGGGGGGGGGGGGGGGGGGGGGGGGGGGGGGGGGGGGGGGGGGGGGGGGGGGGGGGGGGGGGGGGGGGGGGGGGGGGGGGGGGGGGGGGGGGGGGGGGGGGGGGGGGGGGGGGGGGGGGGGGGGGGGGGGGGGGGGGGGGGGGGGGGGGGGGGGGGGGGGGGGGGGGGGGGGGGGGGGGGGGGGGGGGGGGGGGGGGGGGGGGGGGGGGGGGGGGGGGGGGGGGGGGGGGGGGGGGGGGGGGGGGGGGGGGGGGGGGGGGGGGGGGGGGGGGGGGGGGGGGGGGGGGGGGGGGGGGGGGGGGGGGGGGGGGGGGGGGGGGGGGGGGGGGGGGGGGGGGGGGGGGGGGGGGGGGGGGGGGGGGGGGGGGGGGGGGGGGGGGGGGGGGGGGGGGGGGGGGGGGGGGGGGGGGGGGGGGGGGGGGGGGGGGGGGGGGGGGGGGGGGGGGGGGGGGGGGGGGGGGGGGGGGGGGGGGGGGGGGGGGGGGGGGGGGGGGGGGGGGGGGGGGGGGGGGGGGGGGGGGGGGGGGGGGGGGGGGGGGGGGGGGGGGGGGGGGGGGGGGGGGGGGGGGGGGGGGGGGGGGGGGGGGGGGGGGGGGGGGGGGGGGGGGGGGGGGGGGGGGGGGGGGGGGGGGGGGGGGTGAAAGTGGATACTCTAAAATGCGCAAGATAAGCGTGAGTGCTATGGATGGCGTTCTCGTAGGGAGACGGGAGCGGATCCATAGTGGTGTATTGGTATGGTGAATATGTGGACTCGTGTGCGCCACCTCAAAAGAGTTACTTGCAGTCATAGTCCAGGATAGCCACCGAGTCAAAGCTGGCTTGCTGCAGTTAAACTCCACCACCCCTTTGTTGATACCGATGCATATGTAGATAGTTCTGATGTAAGTCTTGCTGGGTACATTTGTACTCACGTTTGCTTATTTTATGTTTTGCAGAGAGACTTCAGTCTCGCTAGTAGTTCCGCGTGGACTTCGACGTTTAGCTTGTTACCTCAGCTACGATCTTGTACCCATGGGAGGGTCTTGTAGATAGTCAGGCTTCTCAACCTTCTTCATTTGTAGTTGTCTGTACTCCGACAAGTTAAGCTTCCGCATGTGCTTGTTGCTTGTATGCTCTGTATGTTGGGTCATGAGACCCATGTTTGTAATACTTGGCTCCTCGGAGCCTAATGAATAAATACTATGAGTCATAGAGTCTTGTTGTGATGCCATGTTGTATTTGCACATATTGAGCATATTGTATGTATGATTGAAATGCTTGGTATGTGTGGGATCCGACAATCTAGTTGTTTATCCTTGGTAGCCTCTCTTATGGGGAAATGTAGTCTGGTGCTTCCACAGAGCCTTGGTAGTCCGCTATAGCCCGGTTTACCGGAGTCCTGCTAGCCCAGCACTACTGCTTCGGAACTCCTAGACTGGCCGGCATGTGATACACTTCGTTCCTGTGTCTGTCCCTTCGAGGAAATGTCACGCGGTGACATCTGGAGTCCTGATAGCCTGCTATAGCCCGGGTTTACCGGAGTCCTGTTAGCCCAGTTGCTACAGCCCAGATTCACACGCTGCTGACCGACATGCTCGATGTTGTTTCATGTATGCCTGTCCCCGTAAGTTAGTGCCACTTTGGGTTCACGACTAGTCATGTCGGCCCGGGTTCTCTGTCATATGGATGCTAGTGACACTAACATATACGTGAGCCAAAAGGCGCAAACGGTCCCGGGCCAGGTAAGGCGACACCCGTGGGAATACCGTGCGTGAGGCAGCAAAGTGATATGACGTGTTACATGCTAGATCGGTGTGACTTAGAATGGGGTCCTGACAGCGTTGGTATCAGAGCCTGACTGCCTGTAGGATTACCAAGCCAAACTGGTCGAAGTTGAGTCTAGAAATGCTTTAGTTATACAAGGGAATTGATTGCGGAAGGGAACGTAAGGCTCTTTTTACTCCTTTACCTTATGCCTTCTAATCTGAGTCAACCTCTTCTTTTCTACGGGGGTTAAGGAACTAGGCTCTCTCTTCTTTCTATCAGGATCATGTGTTACTAATCCGTAGAATCTTAGGATTGTTGGTTCCAGGCCTTAGTTCAGTTTCTACTACTTTTAGTATGTTGTCAGTTGAACCAGAACCTTCATATGATGTTGTCAAGTGACTATGCAAATCCTTGTGAATGTCTCAAATCTTTTTCTAAGCATTTACAGCCGTTATGCTGTCCGAGTCATCCCAGGTTTCTACATAGTCTGATGCACTTGCAATCATTCCTCCATGTTCCTGATGTCCATTTGGGCCAGATTAATCACACTAACCAGTGTGTTGAGGTACTCCATTGCCTCGATATATATGTTGAAGCTATTATTATGACCCTAGGTGTCTTAGAGAACCACCCAGTAATCTAGCAATGCTTTGTATCCCAAGTGTGATGATTCTGGCCATTATTCTCGAAAGCATCCCATGGTGCCATTTAGTTAGTAGGCATTCTATTTCTAGGTTCTTGAGCCCAAGATTCACTCTACTTACCTCGTGTTGGTAGTGTTTGCTCGTTCCTTTAGGATATTAGTAACTTTTGTGATAGTCCTCGAGGTTCGTGGTATATCGTTCTTCCAAAACCATGAACTGCATATGGCAGAAGTTCGTTGAACCAAAAGATCACAATAAGAGTGCTCTTGACGGGTTCTCCATTCAAATTGTGAATCTGCCAGTCCTTCTTCTTCTGCATGGGTTATCCGGAAGAAATATGTTGAACTTGTTCGACATACTAATCCATGCATCCACAACTCAAATAATCGTATGTTCTCTGAGTTGTCCCCCTTCAGTTATATTCCGACCTTCTTCTATCAATTGATAGTCAAGAGTATGTGTGCGATCGTGTTCATCGATGCCTATTATTCTTGTGGTCCGTCAAGCCATTCTATTCCGGAATGACTAGGAGAAACAAACTCCAGTGCCTCATCCATATCTAGGATTGGGTCAAAGTAGTTGTATTGCACAGATCAAAATGCCAATCCAGTTTTTGTTCTGTTCTACCTTGGAGTATTACCCTATTTATGTCAAGAATATCATAGGAATTGCACCATCTCTTATGAATTCTTGATGCAGTGATACTTCTCACCATCATCATTCATTCCTCGGTCCTCATGTTGTTGTAACCGGAATGCCGACAAGTGAATTGTGATGTGTGAAATCAATACTCCGAGCAACTCGTTGCTTGGTAGTAAATGGACAATATTCTCATTCTTAGCGTGTTGGTTATTGAATCATCATTCTAAGATAGATTGTGCTACCTAGTCCTTAATTCTGGTGCACTCTTTGATCAATGAGTTAGGATTATTCAATCCCTTGCTTATTTGATCATATCGTCTTGCTCTAAAAAGCAAGATTGTTCTCAAGCTTAGTAACATATCGGTGGTTCGTGATGTTCCAAATATCTTCTCGGAAGTATTACCAGGTTGTCACCTGACCGCTATGTTGAGTTTGTGATCAAGTTGGTTTCTTGTAAACCACCCATTCTCCAAGACTCTGTGTTGGATACCCTGAACTAGTTGGTTAAGCTAAACAATAACTTGGAGAGTTGGAAGATGAAAGCTTGTCCCACCTAGTTCAATTTCAAAGGGATATCCTTGTGTTTGAATAGTTGTTGAAGAAAGATGACATCTACATCGATTGGTCCTCGTGATCAGTTGCTGGGTCTATCATCTTGTCAATACTTTGATTTGGGTGTGGGCTATCCACAAATCAAATCAGAACCAACGATATTCGTAATGTTGTCTTACTCGTGGTTGATTCCTCGAGCATACACCATTACATCTTTTGGTCTGACCAATACTATCACATTGTTCACATAATGGTGGAAGTCCAGTGATATGGAAATTCCGATGAGTTGCTGTTGAGCCCATCAGCGGCATTTTGTCTCCTCCATGATTCATGTTGAACATCAAGCTAGTGTTGGAAACTTTTGTAAGCATTATCTTCGTGTTCCGTTCATGAAGCCTATGTTTGGATGAAAGGAGTGACTTCCTTTGATTCACGTGCATTAGATGTAAGTTGCCGCCGTGAATTCGAGAAAGTTTGTTTTTGCTTCCTTTGGAATCATCCCAAGTCAGTCATGCCCGTGCGAAGTATTCTATGGCCTGATAGACTGGTCATCTTCATTCCATATGCATCTCTTAGTACACCAAGCCACTGATTGATTTGCTCCAGGAGAAGAAGTTCCTTCCTAAGAGCATGCCTTATGCAAGGACTTCGATATCCTCGTTGATGGTTCCCCACCTGAACTCGGTAGTGTTTTATTATAAGACTACTACGTGGTCATGCTTGTCTGGAACAGTGTGTTCACATGTATGTAGCAGAACCGGCTCATGTTTTGGAGCTTACTACCGTAGCTCATTTCCCGAGATTCTCGCAACATCATCTTGTCGATTTGTGTTGCAACCTTTCCTTTCCAGACATGATGTTTGAAATATCCCGTTACCAACCAGATCTGAACCTCAGGCAGACATGATGGTTGGAACATTGCCAGCATTTGCATTTTGTTTCCAGCCTACACCACCATTGTGCCAAATTTCCATGGGCTATCCTTCTCGGTAATTGTTGCTCAGGATCATCTCAAAAGTGGTCCTACCATGGGTCTCTTCCATCTCCGGTGATAAGCAAAAATCATCCTTTGCGTTGTCTTCAACAAGGTAGTCCACATCATCCATTCTAGTCCGAGTATGTTATTCTTTCAAACTCCTTCGAAATGATCGTTTGTGAATTGCCATTAGCCTGGTATGAAGAGCTTCAATGATCCTTTCCGATAGAGTTTCTTTCTGTCGTCATCGTGTTGGATGAAGATTTCGAAAGCAAAGACATCAAGATCAATTTGAAGCAATGGATCAACATCTTCGAGAAGGGCAGTTGGATCATGAAGATCGTGTTAGCTTTGTGTCCCCTCTGTCTACTTACCTCACGTCTTGAATCTCAGGATGAGATTCTTGTTTAGTGGGGGTGAGTTGTCACAGCCCTAGAATTTGTGCCTGCAAATAGTTGCATCTGCATCCATGCATCATGTTATTTTTCAAATTAATTTGAATTGGGGATGTTGAAACCCTAGCACCAAAAGAACTCAACTAGGTTCAAATTAAAACATTTTCAATGAACCCAAAGTGCCTCAAGAAAAGTTCATGATTTTTGGTTAAGGTAGAAACCTCTGCCAAAAATGATGAATATATTTCTAGGACATTTTTGGATTTTTGAATTAAATCATATGTATTTGAATTGGGGCATTTAAATGGTATAAATAATTTTAAATGCTCCAACAATTCTAGGGGGGGGGGGGGGGGGGGGGGGGGGGGGGGGGGGGGGGGGGGGGGGGGGGGGGGGGGGGGGGGGGGGGGGGGGGGGGGGGGGGGGGGGGGGGGGGGGGGGGGGGGGGGGGGGGGGGGGGGGGGGGGGGGGGGGGGGGGGGGGGGGGGGGGGGGGGGGGGGGGGGGGGGGGGGGGGGGGGGGGGGGGGGGGGGGGGGGGGGGGGGGGGGGGGGGGGGGGGGGGGGGGGGGGGGGGGGGGGGGGGGGGGGGGGGGGGGGGGGGGGGGGGGGGGGGGGGGGGGGGGGGGGGGGGGGGGGGGGGGGGGGGGGGGGGGGGGGGGGGGGGGGGGGGGGGGGGGGGGGGGGGGGGGGGGGGGGGGGGGGGGGGGGGGGGGGGGGGGGGGGGGGGGGGGGGGGGGGGGGGGGGGGGGGGGGGGGGGGGGGGGGGGGGGGGGGGGGGGGGGGGGGGGGGGGGGGGGGGGGGGGGGGGGGGGGGGGGGGGGGGGGGGGGGGGGGGGGGGGGGGGGGGGGGGGGGGGGGGGGGGGGGGGGGGGGGGGGGGGGGGGGGGGGGGGGGGGGGGGGGGGGGGGGGGGGGGGGGGGGGGGGGGGGGGGGGGGGGGGGGGGGGGGGGGGGGGGGGGGGGGGGGGGGGGGGGGGGGGGGGGGGGGGGGGGGGGGGGGGGGGGGGGGGGGGGGGGGGGGGGGGGGGGGGGGGGGGGGGGGGGGGGGGGGGGGGGGGGGGGGGGGGGGGGGGGGGGGGGGGGGGGGGGGGGGGGGGGGGGGGGGGGGGGGGGGGGGGGGGGGGGGGGGGGGGGGGGGGGGGGGGGGGGGGGGGGGGGGGGGGGGGGGGGGGGGGGGGGGGGGGGGGGGGGGGGGGGGGGGGGGGGGGGGGGGGGGGGGGGGGGGGGGGGGGGGGGGGGGGGGGGGGGGGGGGGGGGGGGGGGGGGGGGGGGGGGGGGGGGGGGGGGGGGGGGGGGGGGGGGGGGGGGGGGGGGGGGGGGGGGGGGGGGGGGGGGGGGGGGGGGGGGGGGGGGGGGGGGGGGGGGGGGGGGGGGGGGGGGGGGGGGGGGGGGGGGGGGGGGGGGGGGGGGGGGGGGGGGGGGGGGGGGGGGGGGGGGGGGGGGGGGGGGGGGGGGGGGGGGGGGGGGGGGGGGGGGGGGGGGGGGGGGGGGGGGGGGGGGGGGGGGGGGGGGGGGGGGGGGGGGGGGGGGGGGGGGGGGGGGGGGGGGGGGGGGGGGGGGGGGGGGGGGGGGGGGGGGGGGGGGGGGGGGGGGGGGGGGGGGGGGGGGGGGGGGGGGGGGGGGGGGGGGGGGGGGGGGGGGGGGGGGGGGGGGGGGGGGGGGGGGGGGGGGGGGGGGGGGGGGGGGGGGGGGGGGGGGGGGGGGGGGGGGGGGGGGGGGGGGGGGGGGGGGGGGGGGGGGGGGGGGGGGGGGGGGGGGGGGGGGGGGGGGGGGGGGGGGGGGGGGGGGGGGGGGGGGGGGGGGGGGGGGGGGGGGGGGGGGGGGGGGGGGGGGGGGGGGGGGGGGGGGGGGGGGGGGGGGGGGGGGGGGGGGGGGGGGGGGGGGGGGGGGGGGGGGGGGTGGCACCCGGTACAGGTGGGCTTGGGACAGACTAGGCACAGTGGCACGGTGTACCAAGTGGCACCCGGATGGTGGGCTTGGGAACCCTGCTCACATCGTTTGGGTCCGTGAGCGACACCCCGGCTGGATCTCCTTGCGGATGGAACCCGAATAGGTGATAAACCTAGACTAGAGACTTGTGTGGTTAGTCAGGTCATGGCCGACTCCGTTGCTAGGCTTCCGCTTGAAGGTTGCCGAGATACACGACGTGTACATGGTGGTAAGTGGCGATAGCGTGTGTGAAGAAGTACGCCCCTGCAGGGTTAACATCATCTATTCGAATAGCCGTGTCCGCAGAAAAGGACTTCTGGGTTGCCTGTATAGTTCATAGACAAGCGAAAGTGGATACTCAAAAATGCGCAAGATAAGCGTGAGTGCTATGGATGGCATTCTCGTAGGGAGACGGGAGCGGATCCATAGTGGTGTATTGGTATGGTGAATATGTGGACTCGTGTGCACCACCTCAAAAGAGTTACTTGCAGTCGTAGTTCAGGATAGCCACCGAGTCAAAGCTGGTTTGCTGCAGTTAAACTCCACCACCCCTTTGTTGATACCGATGCATATGTAGATAGTTCTGATGTAAGTCTTGCTGGGTACATTTGTACTCACGTTTGCTTATTTTATGTTTTGCAGAGAGACTTCAGTCTCGCTAGTAGTTCCGCGTGGACTTCGATGTTTAGCTTGTTACCTCAGCTACGATCTTGTACCCTTGGGAGGGTCTTGTAGATAGTCAGGCTTCTCAGCCTTCTTCATTTGTAGTTGTTTGTACTCAGACAAGTTTAGCTTCCGCATGTGCTTGTTGCTTGTATGCTCTGTATGTTGGGTAATGAGACCCATGTTTGTAATACTTGGCTCCTCGGAGCCTAATGAATAAATACTATGAGTCGTAGAGTCTTGTTGTGATGCCATGTTGTATTTGCACATATTGAGCATATTGTATGTATGATTGAAATGCTTGGTATGTGTGGGATCCGACAATCTAGTTGTTTATCCTTGGTAGCCTCTCTTATGGGGAAATGTAGTCTGGTGCTTCCACTGAGCCTTGGTAGTCCGCTACAGCCCGGTTTACTGGAGTCCTGCTAGCCCAGCACTACTGCTCCAGAACACCTAGACTGGCCGGCATGTGATACACTTCGTTCCTGTGTCTGTCCCTTCGGGGAAATGCCACGCGGTGACATCCGGAGTCCTGCTAGCCTGCTACAGCTCGGGTTTACCGGAGTCCTGTTAGCCCAGTTGCTACAGCCCAGATTCACATGCTGCTGACCGACATGCTCGATGTTGTTTCATGTATGCATGTCCCTGTAAGTTAGTGCCACTTTGGGTTCACGACTAGTCATGTCGGCCCAGGTTCTCTGTCATATGGATGCTAGCGACACTAACATATACGTGAGCCAAAAGGCGCAAACGGTCCCGGGCCAGGTAAGGCGACACTCGTGGGAATACCGTGCGTGAGGCCGCAAAGTGATATGAGGTGTTACATGCTAGATCGGTGTGACTTAGAATTGGGGTCCTGAGATTCTCCATCGCGCTACCATCTTCGGCTTGGAAGAACTCCGCAGCGTCGGCAACACTGCGCGGTAAATCCGTAAACGCTCCTGGAGAACTCCAAATCTGGGTTAGTAAGAGATACCTCCTCTTCACATATTTGCTCTGCATAATGAAGGCCTTACCCGCTGCGATTTTTCTAGCCTCTTCGATTTTTCTAGCCTCTTCGATTTCCTGGAGGGCGCCCTGGGCTTCAACCCGGGCATCTTGTGCGCTTTGGCGAGCCTTGGCGAGTTCGGTCCCTTGATCCGTAATATTGCGCTCCAAGGACTCGCATTTCTTCACGGCGTCCTGGAGCTCCTGCTGGACCTCATCAACTCTGGACTCGTGTTTTTCACGGGCGGCTTGCTCCTTTGCCGCTTTCTCTTGGGCCTCGGCCAGTGCCTTGTTAAGGGTCTCCACCTCGGTCGCCGCTCCTACAAATATCATGGCACTCTGATCGACACAAACAATTCATATCTCTCTATATCTGAGTAGGTCATCACATACCTTGCTTACCCTCCAGCTGCTTTCTTGCTTGGCCGAGCTCCTCCTCGGCCCGCTCCAGCCTTTGCTTCAGTCCAGAGACTTCGGCAGCATGAGAGGTCGTAGCTAGCAACGACGCCTGCTTATTTCACATAGACATGTATGGTTAGTCTCCTACGAAAGTACTTTGATCCTCAATCCGGCTTTTCTTTCCGAACACCGGACAGAGTCTCAGGGGCTACTGTCTATACTATGGCATTCTTTTTACATAAATGGCACCACATACCTCAAAGCCTGTCAGAAGGCTGGTGCAGGCTTCGGTCAATCTGCTTTTAACGGATTGAACCCTCTCAACCACCGTACCCATAAGGATACGGTGTTCCTCAACAATGGAAGCGCCTTGCAGCGCTTCCACCAGATTATCCGGTGCCTCTGGATGGACAAAGGACACCGGCGGAATAGGCGCACCTCCTTCTTTCAAAGGAACCTGCTTGCCTGATTCTGGAGCCGTATTGGACTCCGGAATGATATCCGGCTGGGGGCCGAACTGGATATGGCCCCCATCGCCAGTCTCCAGGGGGACTTGCTCCCCCATGTGTCCGGCGGCCGAAGGGTCACCCTCTGGCGCCACCCTTACGGCCTCCTGAGCCTCTCCCTAGCCTGGGAAGGTCCTTCGGGACAGCGCCTCGGCGTCGCCCTTGGCCTTGGGAGAGAAAGCCGCCAGCGGCGACTCGCTGTCCATCGCCTTTGAATCCAGTGAACCCCCCTATGAGGATCGCTGGGAGCTGTTGTGGGCCGGACTGCAGTGCATGATTCAGCATGTCAGCTCTACAAAGTGAAGAAGGTGGATATATGAGTGCGTCAGTGCCTTTGAGTACTTACGATTCGGCCAGGGGCTTATCCCTGGGGCCCTGGTCCTCTCCCCCTCACTCACAGCCTCTCTCCCCTCTGCTCTCTCTCTCTCCGGGGCAGCCCGAGCACTGCCGGAGTGCGCCGCCGCAAAACACCGCGCCCCCCGCCGTCCCCTTGCCCCGTGGCCATGACCCTAAGCTCCGCCCAGGCCCTAAGAACCTCTACGACGACCCAATCAAGCTCGGATGACCCCAAGACGACGCTGCGGCCTTTCTTCCACGTCCATGGCCGCCGGATGCCATCGCCCGATTCGCCGTCTTCAACGCATCCCCGAGCCCCTGAGCTACCCTGCCACCTCCCTGTGAGCACCCGCTTCGACTCCCCCTCTTCCCTGGCCTCTTCGCGTCCTCTAGGCCATAGTTGCATGGACGCCGAAGCTCCACCACCGCATATGCTCGCCGCCACCGCCGCTACACGCCGTCCCCGGCATCCCCACGACCACCACTGGATGCCCCGCACCACGGGCTCTCCAACGCACCTAACCGCGCAACCAGCCGTGGCCGGAAATGGCCGGCCGGCGATCACCGCCGCGTCGGGTCATCATCGGTGTAACCGCGCCAACATGGCACGGTCATTAGGGACTAATCCCACTAATTAGCCGCCCTTCAGCCACTGACAGTGAGCCCCGCGGAGGGTCAAAGTATGAGTCAACGCGGGATTAGCACCCGTGTCACTGACCAGTGGACCCCACTATTCAGGTTTGACCCTGTTGACCGCTGACCTAGTGCTGACGACATGCTGACGTAGTAAACCATTTCTGGATTATTTCTATTTCAGAAACGATAAGAAATTCCAGAAAATATTATAAACTTCTAAAAATCATATAAAATCAACCGTAACTCCAAATGAAATAATTTATATATGAAAAATGATCAGAAAAATGTGAGGAATCTGTTTATGGCATTGTCATGCATGTTTGAACAACTTAAAGTTGCTGTATAAGACAATTTGAATTAATGGCATTTGAAATGCCTTATATGGAGTTTGAATTAGAATCTAGTGTTCAAACCAACTCCATTTAAGTCGTTGCTAGTTGCATTAGCTCAATGAACATCATATTGCCATGTCACATTCATGCATCATATTGTTGCATCACATTGATTGTGTTCCCTCTTGTTTGCCGGTGGTTGTTCCCCCTCGGTAGACGTATGTTCCGATGATGAGTTCGATGACACCGATGAAGAGCTATACTATCTTCAGAAGTGCCAGGCAAGCAAAACCCCCTTGTTCATTCCAATATAATCCCACTCTCTTGCCTCTGCTCTCTTTTACTGCATTAGGACAACAACGATTCAATTGTTACATGCTGCGGTAGTTGAACCCCTTTTCCTCTGCATGACCTGTCATTGCCACAGTAAATAGATGAAACCCACTAGCATGAGTAGGAGTTGTTTGAGCCCTGATGTGCCTACTCATTCATGCTTGTTTGTCATGCCTGCTACTGCTTAGAGTTGAGTCAGGTCTGATTCATCGGGGATGAATTGGAATGTGGTGAACATGTCCTACTGTTGAGAGCTAAGTGTGTGAACACGATTTGGTAAAGGTAGTGGTGAGGGGCCATGTAGGTGTACATGGTGGGTTGTCTCATTGCAGCCGTCCTCAGGAACTGAGTTCTATGTTTGTGATCCATGAACAGTTACTACCACGCATTGGAATGCTTAAGTGCCCC
>JAAAWM010009956.1:0-31495 GCA_036873465.1 Thinopyrum obtusiflorum
GATGTCATAAAATGTGGCAATTGCTAACATGATTCGGACAGACTTAAGCATCACTACCAGTGAGAAAATCTCATTGTAGTCAACACCTTGAACTTGTCGAAAACCTTTTGCGACAATTCAAGCTTTGTAGATAGTAACACTACTATCAGCGTCCGTCTTCCTCTTGAAGATCCATTTATTTTCAATGGCTTGCCGATCATCGGGCAAGTCCACCAAAGTCCACACTTTGTTGTCATACATGGATTCTATCTCAGATTTCATGGCCTCAGGCCATTTCGCGGAATCTGGGCTCATCATCGCTTCCTCATAGTTCGTAGGTTCGTCATGGTCTAGTAACATGACTTCCAGAAAGGATTACCATACCACTCTAGTGCGGAGCATACTCTGGTTGACCTATGAGGTTCAGTAGTAACTTGATCTGAAGTTTCATGATCATCATCATTAGCTTCCTCACTTAATTGGTGTAGGAATCACTGGAACTGATTTCTGTGATGAACTACTTTCCAATTCGGGAGAAGGAACAATTACCTCATCAAGTTCTACATTCCTTCCACTCATTTCTTTCGAGAGAAACTCCTTCTCTAGAAAGGATCCATTCTTAGCAACAAAGATCTTGCCTTCGGATCTGTGATAGAAGGTGTACCCAACAGTTTCTTTTGGGTATCCTATGAAGACACACTTCTCCGATTTGGGTTCGAGCTTATCAGGCTGAAGCTTTTTCACATAAGCATCACAACCCCAAACTTTAAGAAACGGCAACTTAGGTTTCATGCCAAACCATAGTTCATACAGTGTCGTCTCAACGGGTTTAGATGGTGCCCTATTTAACGTGAATGCAGCTGTCTCTAATGCATAACCCCAAAACAATAGTGGTAAATCGGTAAGAGACATCATAGATCGCACCATATCTAATAAAGTACGGTTATGATGTTCGGACACACCATTATGCTGTGGTGTTCCAAGTGGCGTGAGTTGCGAAACTATTTCACATTGTTTCAAATGAAGACCAAACTCGTAACTCAAATATTTGCCTCCACGATAAGATCGTAGAAACTTTATTTTCTTGTTGTGATGATTTTCCACTTCACTCTGAAATACTTTGAACTTTTCAAATGTTTCAGACTTATGTTCCATAAAGTAGATATACCCATATCTGCTCAAATCATATGTGAAGGTTAGAAAATAACGATACCCGACACGAGCCTCAACACTCATCGGACCGCATACATCAGTATGTATTATTTCCAACAAGTCTGTTGCTCACTCCATTGTTCCGGAGAACGGAGTCTTAGTCATCTTGCCCATGAGGCATGGTTCGCAAGCATCAAGTGATTCATAATCAAGTGATTCCAAAAGCCCATCAGCATGGAGTTTCTTCATCTGCTTTACACCAATATGACCTAAACGGCAGTGCCACAAATATGTTGCACTATCATTATGAACTTTGCATCTTTTGGCATCAATATTCTGAATATGTGTATCATTACGATCAAGATTCAATAAACTATTTATATTAAGCGTATGACCATAGAAGGTTTTATTCATGTAAACAGAACAACAATTTATTCTTTGACTTAAATGAATAACCGTATTGCAATAAACATGATCCAGTCATATTCATGCTCAACGCAAACAGCAAATAACATTTATTTTGGTCCAACACTAATCTCGAAGGTAGAGGGAGTGTGTGATGGTGGTCTTATCAACCTTGGAATCATTTCCAACACACATCGTCACTTCGCCCATAACTAGTCTGTTTTCATTCTGCAACTCCTGTTTTTAGTTACTACTCTTAGCAACTAAACCAGTATCAAATACCGAGGGGTTGCTATAAACACTAGTAGAGTACACATCAATAACATGTATATCAAATATACTTTTGTTTATCCTATGAAGACACACTTCTCCGATTTGGGTTCGAGCTTATCAGGCTGAAGGGGGGGGGGGGGGGGGGGGGGGGGGGGGGGGGGGGGGGGGGGGGGGGGGGGGGGGGGGGGGGGGGGGGGGGGGGGGGGGGGGGGGGGGGGGGGGGGGGGGGGGGGGGGGGGGGGGGGGGGGGGGGGGGGGGGGGGGGGGGGGGGGGGGGGGGGGGGGGGGGGGGGGGGGGGGGGGGGGGGGGGGGGGGGGGGGGGGGGGGGGGGGGGGGGGGGGGGGGGGGGGGGGGGGGGGGGGGGGGGGGGGGGGGGGGGGGGGGGGGGGGGGGGGGGGGGGGGGGGGGGGGGGGGGGGGGGGGGGGGGGGGGGGGGGGGGGGGGGGGGGGGGGGGGGGGGGGGGGGGGGGGGGGGGGGGGGGGGGGGGGGGGGGGGGGGGGGGGGGGGGGGGGGGGGGGGGGGGGGGGGGGGGGGGGGGGGGGGGGGGGGGGGGGGGGGGGGGGGGGGGGGGGGGGGGGGGGGGGGGGGGGGGGGGGGGGGGGGTTCATCACAGAAATCTGTTCCTGTGACTACTACACCAATTAGTGAGGAAGCTTATGATGATGATCATGTAACTTCAGATCAAGTTACTACCGAACCTCGTACCTATACTTTCGGGATTAGTGTTGAACCTAAATAAGTGTTATTTGGTGTTTGCGTTGAGCATAAATATGATTGGATCATGTTTATTGCAATACAATTATTCATGTAAGTTAGAGAATAATTGTTGTTCTGTTTAAATGAATAAAACCTTCTATGGTCATACACCCAATGAAAATGGTTTGTTGGATCTCGATCGTGGTGATACACATATTCACAATATTGAAGCCAAAAGATGCAAAGTTAATAATGATGGTGCAACTTATTTGTGGCACTGTCGTTTATGTCATATTGGTGTAAAGCACATGAAGAAAATCCATGCTGATGGGTTTTTGGAATCACTTGATTATGAATCAGTTGATGCTTGCGAACCATGCCTCATGGGTAAGATGACTAAGACTCCATTCTCTGGAACAATGGAGAGAGCAACAGATTTGTTAGAAATCATACATACTGATGTATGTGGTCCGATGAATATTGAGGCTTGTGGCAGGTATCATTATTTTCTGATCTTCACAGATGATTTGAGCAGATATGAGTATATCTACTTGATGAAACACAAGTATGAAACATTTGAAAAGTTCGAAGAATTTCAGAGTGATGTGGAGAATCATCATAACAAAAAATAAAAGTTTCTACGATATGATCGCAGAAGTAAAATATTTGAGTTACGAGTTTGGCCTTCAGTTAAAACAATGTAAAATAGTTTCACTACTCATGCCACCTGGAACACCACAGTGTAATGGTGTGTCCAAACGTCATAACCGTACTTTATTAGATATAGTGCGATCTATGATGTCTCTTACTGATCTACCACTATCGTTTTGGGGTTATGCATTAGAGACAGCTACATTCACGTTAAAAAGGGCACCATCTAAATCCGTTGAGACGACACCGTATGAACTATGGTTTGGCAAGAAACCTAAGCTGTCGTTTCTTAAAGTTTGGGACTGCAATGCTTATGTGAAAAAGTTTCAACATGATAAGCTCGAACCCAAATTGGAGAAGTAAATCTTCATAGGATACCCAAAAGAAAATGTTGGGTACACCTTCTATCACAGATCCGAAGGAAAGTTATTCATTGTTGAGAATGGATCCTTTCTAGAGAAGGAGTTTCTCTCGAAAGAAGTGAGTGGGAGGGGGGGGGGGGGGGGGGGGGGGGGGGGGGGGGGGGGGGGGGGGGGGGGGGGGGGGGGGGGGGGGGGGGGGGGGGGGGGGGGGGGGGGGGGGGGGGGGGGGGGGGGGGGGGGGGGGGGGGGGGGGGGGGGGGGGGGGGGGGGGGGGGGGGGGGGGGGGGGGGGGGGGGGGGGGGGGGGGGGGGGGGGGGGGGGGGGGGGGGGGGGGGGGGGGGGGGGGGGGGGGGGGGGGGGGGGGGGGGGGGGGGGGGGGGGGGGGGGGGGGGGGGGGGGGGGGGGGGGGGGGGGGGGGGGGGGGGGGGGGGGGGGGGGGGGGGGGGGGGGGGGGGGGGGGGGGGGGGGGGGGGGGGGGGGGGGGGGGGGGGGGGGGGGGGGGGGGGGGGGGGGGGGGGGGGGGGGGGGGGGGGGGGGGGGGGGGGGGGGGGGGGGGGGGGGGGGGGGGGGGGGGGGGGGGGGGGGGGGGGGGGGGGGGGGGGGGGGGGGGGGGGGGGGGGGGGGGGGGGGGGGGGGGGGGGGGGGGGGGGGGGGGGGGGGGGGGGGGGGGGGGGGGGGGGGGGGGGGGGGGGGGGGGGGGGGGGGGGGGGGGGGGGGGGGGGGGGGGGGGGGGGGGGGGGGGGGGGGGGGGGGGGGGGGGGGGGGGGGGGGGGGGGGGGGGTAAAGGATAAACATCACATGCAATCAAAATAAGTGATATGATATGGCCATCACCATCTTGTGCCTTTGATCTCCATCTCCAAAGCACCGTCATGATCACCATCATCGTCACCGGCTTGACACCTTGATCTCCATCGTAGCATCGTTGTTGTCTCGCCAACTATTGCTTCTACGACTATCGCTACCGCTTAGTGATAAAGTAAAGCAATTACATGGCGATTGCATTTCATACAATAAAGCAACAACCATAAGGCTCCTGCCAGTTGCCGATAACTTTTACAAAACATGATCATCTCATACAACAATTTATATCTCATCATGTCTTTACCAAATTACATCACAACAAGTCTTGCAAAAACAAGTTAGACGTCCTCTACTTTGTTGTTGCAAGTTTTACGTGGCTGCTACGGGCTTCTAGCAAGAACCCTTCTTACCTACGCATCAAAACCACAACGATTTTTCGTCAAGTGTACTGTTTTAACCTTCAACAAGGACCGGCCGTAGTCAAACTCGATTCAACTAAAGTTGGAGAAACAGACACCCGCTAGCCACCTATGTGCGAAGTGTTGGGGAACATAGTAATTTCAAAATTTTCCTACGCACACACAGGATCATGGTGATGCATAGCAACGAGAGGGGAGAGTGTGTCCACGTACCCTCGTAGACCAAAAGCGGAAGTGTTAGCACAACTCGGTTGACGTAGTCGTACGTCTTCACGATCCGACCTATCCGAGTACCGAATGTACGGCACCTCCGAGTTCAGCACACGTTCAGCTCGATGACGTCCCTCGAACTCCGATCCAGCTGAGCTTTGAGGGAGAGTTTTGTCAGCACGATGGCGTGGTGACGGTGATGATGATGCTACCGACGCAGGGCTTCGCCTAAGCACCGCTACGATATTATCGAGGTGGAATATGGTGGAGGGGGCACCGCACACGGCTAAGAGATCAATTGTTGTGTTCTAGGGTGCCCCCTGCCCCCGTATATAAAGGAGCAAGGGGGGAGGCCAGCCGGCCCTTGTTGGCGTGCCAGGAGGAGGAGTCCTCCTCCTAGTAGGAGTAGGACTCCCCTCTTTCCTACTCCTACTAGGAGGGGGAAAGGAAGGGGGAGAGGGAGAAGGAAAGGGGGGCGCCGCCCCCCTCTCCTAGTCCAATTCGGACCAGAGGGGGAGGGGTGCGCAGCCTGCCCTGGCCAGCCCTCTCTCTCTCCACTAAGGCCCATAAGGCCCATTACTTCTCCCGGGGGGGTTTCGGTAACCCTCCGGCACTCCGGTTTTCTCCGAAACCGCCCGGAACACTTCCGGTGTCCGAATATAGCCGTCCAATATATCGATCTGGGGGGGGGGGGGGGGGGGGGGGGGGGGGGGGGGGGGGGGGGGGGGGGGGGGGGGGGGGGGGGGGGGGGGGGGGGGGGGGGGGGGGGGGGGGGGGGGGGGGGGGGGGGGGGGGGGGGGGGGGGGGGGGGGGGGGGGGGGGGGGGGGGGGGGGGGGGGGGGGGGGGGGGGGGGGGGGGGGGGGGGGGGGGGGGGGGGGGGGGGGGGGGGGGGGGGGGGGGGGGGGGGGGGGGGGGGGGGGGGGGGGGGGGGGGGGGGGGGGGGGGGGGGGGGGGGGGGGGGGGGGGGGGGGGGGGGGGGGGGGGGGGGGGGGGGGGGGGGGGGGGGGGGGGGGGGGGGGGGGGGGGGGGGGGGGGGGGGGGGGGGGGGGGGGGGGGGGGGGGGGGGGGGGGGGGGGGGGGGGGGGGGGGGGGGGGGGGGGGGGGGGGGGGGGGGGGGGGGGGGGGGGGGGGGGGGGGGGGGGGGGGGGGGGGGGGGGGGGGGGGGGGGGGGGGGGGGGGGGGGGGGGGGGGGGGGGGGGGGGGGGGGGGGGGGGGGGGGGGGGGGGGGGGGGGGGGGGGGGGGGGGGGGGGGGGGGGGGGGGGGGGGGGGGGGGGGGGGGGGGGGGGGGGGGGGGGGGGGGGGGGGGGGGGGGGGGGGGGGGGGGGGGGGGGGGGGGGGGGGGGGGGGGGGGGGGGGGGGGGGGGGGGGGGGGGGGGGGGGGGGGGGGGGGGGGGGGGGGGGGGGGGGGGGGGGGGGGGGGGGGGGGGGGGGGGGGGGGGGGGGGGGGGGGGGGGGGGGGGGGGGGGGGGGGGGGGGGGGGGGGGGGGGGGGGGGGGGGGGGGGGGGGGGGGGGGGGGGGGGGGGGGGGGGGGGGGGGGGGGGGGGGGGGGGGGGGGGGGGGGGGGGGGGGGGGGGGGGGGGGGGGGGGGGGGGGGGGGGGGGGGGGGGGGGGGGGGGGGGGGGGGGGGGGGGGGGGGGGGGGGGGGGGGGGGGGGGGGGGGGGGGGGGGGGGGGGGGGGGGGGGGGGGGGGGGGGGGGGGGGGGGGGGGGGGGGGGGGGGGGGGGGGGGGGGGGGGGGGGGGGGGGGGGGGGGGGGGGGGGGGGGGGGGGGGGGGGGGGGGGGGGGGGGGGGGGGGGGGGGGGGGGGGGGGGGGGGGGGGGGGGGGGGGGGGGGGGGGGGGGGGGGGGGGGGGGGGGGGGGGGGGGGGGGGGGGGGGGGGGGGGGGGGGGGGGGGGGGGGGGGGGGGGGGGGGGGGGGGGGGGGGGGGGGGGGGGGGGGGGGGGGGGGGGGGGGGGGGGGGGGGGGGGGGGGGGGGGGGGGGGGGGGGGGGGGGGGGGGGGGGGGGGGGGGGGGGGGGGGGGGGGGGGGGGGGGGGGGGGGGGGGGGGGGGGGGGGGGGGGGGGGGGGGGGGGGGGGGGGGGGGGGGGGGGGGGGGGGGGGGGGGGGGGGGGGGGGGGGGGGGGGGGGGGGGGGGGGGGGGGGGGGGGGGGGGGGGGGGGGGGGGGGGGGGGGGGGGGGGGGGGGGGGGGGGGGGGGGGGGGGGGGGGGGGGGGGGGGGGGGGGGGGGGGGGGGGGGGGGGGGGGGGGGGGGGGGGGGGGGGGGGGGGGGGGGGGGGGGGGGGGGGGGGGGGGGGGGGGGGGGGGGGGGGGGGGGGGGGGGGGGGGGGGGGGGGGGGGGGGGGGGGGGGGGGGGGGGGGGGGGGGGGGGGGGGGGGGGGGGGGGGGGGGGGGGGGGGGGGGGGGGGGGGGGGGGGGGGGGGGGGGGGGGGGGGGGGGGGGGGGGGGGGGGGGGGGGGGGGGGGGGGGGGGGGGGGGGGGGGGGGGGGGGGGGGGGGGGGGGGGGGGGGGGGGGGGGGGGGGGGGGGGGGGGGGGGGGGGGGGGGGGGGGGGGGGGGGGGGGGGGGGGGGGGGGGGGGGGGGGGGGGGGGGGGGGGGGGGGGGGGGGGGGGGGGGGGGGGGGGGGGGGGGGGGGGGGGGGGGGGGGGGGGGGGGGGGGGGGGGGGGGGGGGGGGGGGGGGGGGGGGGGGGGGGGGGGGGGGGGGGGGGGGGGGGGGGGGGGGGGGGGGGGGGGGGGGGGGGGGGGGGGGGGGGGGGGGGGGGGGGGGGGGGGGGGGGGGGGGGGGGGGGGGGGGGGGGGGGGGGGGGGGGGGGGGGGGGGGGGGGGGGGGGGGGGGGGGGGGGGGGGGGGGGGGGGGGGGGGGGGGGGGGGGGGGGGGGGGGGGGGGGGGGGGGGGGGGGGGGGGGGGGGGGGGGGGGGGGGGGGGGGGGGGGGGGGGGGGGGGGGGGGGGGGGGGGGGGGGGGGGGGGGGGGGGGGGGGGGGGGGGGGGGGGGGGGGGGGGGGGGGGGGGGGGGGGGGGGGGGGGGGGGGGGGGGGGGGGGGGGGGGGGGGGGGGGGGGGGGGGGGGGGGGGGGGGGGGGGGGGGGGGGGGGGGGGGGGGGGGGGGGGGGGGGGGGGGGGGGGGGGGGGGGGGGGGGGGGGGGGGGGGGGGGGGGGGGGGGGGGGGGGGGGGGGGGGGGGGGGGGGGGGGGGGGGGGGGGGGGGGGGGGGGGGGGGGGGGGGGGGGGGGGGGGGGGGGGGGGGGGGGGGGGGGGGGGGGGGGGGGGGGGGGGGGGGGGGGGGGGGGGGGGGGGGGGGGGGGGGGGGGGGGGGGGGGGGGGGGGGGGGGGGGGGGGGGGGGGGGGGGGGGGGGGGGGGGGGGGGGGGGGGGGGGGGGGGGGGGGGGGGGGGGGGGGGGGGGGGGGGGGGGGGGGGGGGGGGGGGGGGGGGGGGGGGGGGGGGGGGGGGGGGGGGGGGGGGGGGGGGGGGGGGGGGGGGGGGGGGGGGGGGGGGGGGGGGGGGGGGGGGGGGGGGGGGGGGGGGGGGGGGGGGGGGGGGGGGGGGGGGGGGGGGGGGGGGGGGGGGGGGGGGGGGGGGGGGGGGGGGGGGGGGGGGGGGGGGGGGGGGGGGGGGGGGGGGGGGGGGGGGGGGGGGGGGGGGGGGGGGGGGGGGGGGGGGGGGGGGGGGGGGGGGGGGGGGGGGGGGGGGGGGGGGGGGGGGGGGGGGGGGGGGGGGGGGGGGGGGGGGGGGGGGGGGGGGGGGGGGGGGGGGGGGGGGGGGGGGGGGGGGGGGGGGGGGGGGGGGGGGGGGGGGGGGGGGGGGGGGGGGGGGGGGGGGGGGGGGGGGGGGGGGGGGGGGGGGGGGGGGGGGGGGGGGGGGGGGGGGGGGGGGGGGGGGGGGGGGGGGGGGGGGGGGGGGGGGGGGGGGGGGGGGGGGGGGGGGGGGGGGGGGGGGGGGGGGGGGGGGGGGGGGGGGGGGGGGGGGGGGGGGGGGGGGGGGGGGGGGGGGGGGGGGGGGGGGGGGGGGGGGGGGGGGGGGGGGGGGGGGGGGGGGGGGGGGGGGGGGGGGGGGGGGGGGGGGGGGGGGGGGGGGGGGGGGGGGGGGGGGGGGGGGGGGGGGGGGGGGGGGGGGGGGGGGGGGGGGGGGGGGGGGGGGGGGGGGGGGGGGGGGGGGGGGGGGGGGGGGGGGGGGGGGGGGGGGGGGGGGGGGGGGGGGGGGGGGGGGGGGGGGGGGGGGGGGGGGGGGGGGGGGGGGGGGGGGGGGGGGGGGGGGGGGGGGGGGGGGGGGGGGGGGGGGGGGGGGGGGGGGGGGGGGGGGGGGGGGGGGGGGGGGGGGGGGGGGGGGGGGGGGGGGGGGGGGGGGGGGGGGGGGGGGGGGGGGGGGGGGGGGGGGGGGGGGGGGGGGGGGGGGGGGGGGGGGGGGGGGGGGGGGGGGGGGGGGGGGGGGGGGGGGGGGGGGGGGGGGGGGGGGGGGGGGGGGGGGGGGGGGGGGGGGGGGGGGGGGGGGGGGGGGGGGGGGGGGGGGGGGGGGGGGGGGGGGGGGGGGGGGGGGGGGGGGGGGGGGGGGGGGGGGGGGGGGGGGGGGGGGGGGGGGGGGGGGGGGGGGGGGGGGGGGGGGGGGGGGGGGGGGGGGGGGGGGGGGGGGGGGGGGGGGGGGGGGGGGGGGGGGGGGGGGGGGGGGGGGGGGGGGGGGGGGGGGGGGGGGGGGGGGGGGGGGGGGGGGGGGGGGGGGGGGGGGGGGGGGGGGGGGGGGGGGGGGGGGGGGGGGGGGGGGGGGGGGGGGGGGGGGGGGGGGGGGGGGGGGGGGGGGGGGGGGGGGGGGGGGGGGGGGGGGGGGGGGGGGGGGGGGGGGGGGGGGGGGGGGGGGGGGGGGGGGGGGGGGGGGGGGGGGGGGGGGGGGGGGGGGGGGGGGGGGGGGGGGGGGGGGGGGGGGGGGGGGGGGGGGGGGGGGGGGGGGGGGGGGGGGGGGGGGGGGGGGGGGGGGGGGGGGGGGGGGGGGGGGGGGGGGGGGGGGGGGGGGGGGGGGGGGGGGGGGGGGGGGGGGGGGGGGGGGGGGGGGGGGGGGGGGGGGGGGGGGGGGGGGGGGGGGGGGGGGGGGGGGGGGGGGGGGGGGGGGGGGGGGGGGGGGGGGGGGGGGGGGGGGGGGGGGGGGGGGGGGGGGGGGGGGGGGGGGGGGGGGGGGGGGGGGGGGGGGGGGGGGGGGGGGGGGGGGGGGGGGGGGGGGGGGGGGGGGGGGGGGGGGGGGGGGGGGGGGGGGGGGGGGGGGGGGGGGGGGGGGGGGGGGGGGGGGGGGGGGGGGGGGGGGGGGGGGGGGGGGGGGGGGGGGGGGGGGGGGGGGGGGGGGGGGGGGGGGGGGGGGGGGGGGGGGGGGGGGGGGGGGGGGGGGGGGGGGGGGGGGGGGGGGGGGGGGGGGGGGGGGGGGGGGGGGGGGGGGGGGGGGGGGGGGGGGGGGGGGGGGGGGGGGGGGGGGGGGGGGGGGGGGGGGGGGGGGGGGGGGGGGGGGGGGGGGGGGGGGGGGGGGGGGGGGGGGGGGGGGGGGGGGGGGGGGGGGGGGGGGGGGGGGGGGGGGGGGGGGGGGGGGGGGGGGGGGGGGGGGGGGGGGGGGGGGGGGGGGGGGGGGGGGGGGGGGGGGGGGGGGGGGGGGGGGGGGGGGGGGGGGGGGGGGGGGGGGGGGGGGGGGGGGGGGGGGGGGGGGGGGGGGGGGGGGGGGGGGGGGGGGGGGGGGGGGGGGGGGGGGGGGGGGGGGGGGGGGGGGGGGGGGGGGGGGGGGGGGGGGGGGGGGGGGGGGGGGGGGGGGGGGGGGGGGGGGGGGGGGGGGGGGGGGGGGGGGGGGGGGGGGGGGGGGGGGGGGGGGGGGGGGGGGGGGGGGGGGGGGGGGGGGGGGGGGGGGGGGGGGGGGGGGGGGGGGGGGGGGGGGGGGGGGGGGGGGGGGGGGGGGGGGGGGGGGGGGGGGGGGGGGGGGGGGGGGGGGGGGGGGGGGGGGGGGGGGGGGGGGGGGGGGGGGGGGGGGGGGGGGGGGGGGGGGGGGGGGGGGGGGGGGGGGGGGGGGGGGGGGGGGGGGGGGGGGGGGGGGGGGGGGGGGGGGGGGGGGGGGGGGGGGGGGGGGGGGGGGGGGGGGGGGGGGGGGGGGGGGGGGGGGGGGGGGGGGGGGGGGGGGGGGGGGGGGGGGGGGGGGGGGGGGGGGGGGGGGGGGGGGGGGGGGGGGGGGGGGGGGGGGGGGGGGGGGGGGGGGGGGGGGGGGGGGGGGGGGGGGGGGGGGGGGGGGGGGGGGGGGGGGGGGGGGGGGGGGGGGGGGGGGGGGGGGGGGGGGGGGGGGGGGGGGGGGGGGGGGGGGGGGGGGGGGGGGGGGGGGGGGGGGGGGGGGGGGGGGGGGGGGGGGGGGGGGGGGGGGGGGGGGGGGGGGGGGGGGGGGGGGGGGGGGGGGGGGGGGGGGGGGGGGGGGGGGGGGGGGGGGGGGGGGGGGGGGGGGGGGGGGGGGGGGGGGGGGGGGGGGGGGGGGGGGGGGGGGGGGGGGGGGGGGGGGGGGGGGGGGGGGGGGGGGGGGGGGGGGGGGGGGGGGGGGGGGGGGGGGGGGGGGGGGGGGGGGGGGGGGGGGGGGGGGGGGGGGGGGGGGGGGGGGGGGGGGGGGGGGGGGGGGGGGGGGGGGGGGGGGGGGGGGGGGGGGGGGGGGGGGGGGGGGGGGGGGGGGGGGGGGGGGGGGGGGGGGGGGGGGGGGGGGGGGGGGGGGGGGGGGGGGGGGGGGGGGGGGGGGGGGGGGGGGGGGGGGGGGGGGGGGGGGGGGGGGGGGGGGGGGGGGGGGGGGGGGGGGGGGGGGGGGGGGGGGGGGGGGGGGGGGGGGGGGGGGGGGGGGGGGGGGGGGGGGGGGGGGGGGGGGGGGGGGGGGGGGGGGGGGGGGGGGGGGGGGGGGGGGGGGGGGGGGGGGGGGGGGGGGGGGGGGGGGGGGGGGGGGGGGGGGGGGGGGGGGGGGGGGGGGGGGGGGGGGGGGGGGGGGGGGGGGGGGGGGGGGGGGGGGGGGGGGGGGGGGGGGGGGGGGGGGGGGGGGGGGGGGGGGGGGGGGGGGGGGGGGGGGGGGGGGGGGGGGGGGGGGGGGGGGGGGGGGGGGGGGGGGGGGGGGGGGGGGGGGGGGGGGGGGGGGGGGGGGGGGGGGGGGGGGGGGGTTAAATCAGAGAATAATGGTTGTTCTATTTATATGAGTAATATCTTTTATGGTTATGCACCCTTAAAGAGTGGTCTATTCTTATTAAATCTCGATAGTAGTGATACACATATTCATAATGTTGAAGCCAAAAGATGCAGAGTTGATAATGATAGTGCAACTTATTTGTGGCACTGCCGTTTGGGTCATATCGGTGTAAAGCGCATGAAGAAACTCCATACTGATAGGCTTTTGGAACCACTTGATTATGAATCACTTGGTACTTGCGAACCGTGCCTTATGGGTAAGATGACAAAAACACCGTTCTCCGGTACTATGGAGAGAGCAACAGATTTGTTGGAAATCATACATACAGATGTATGTGGTCTGATGAATGCTGAGGCTCATGGCGGATATCGTTATTTTCTCACCTTCACAGATGACTTAAGTAGATATGGGTATATCTACTTAATGAAACATAAGTGTGAAACATTTGAAAAGTTCAAAGAATTTCAGAGTGAAGTTGAAAATCATCGTAACAAGAAAATAAAATTCCTGCGATCTGATCGTGGAGGAGAATATTTGAGTTACGAGTTTGGTGTACATTTGAAACAATGCGGAATAGGAACCTAAATTTATCATGAACTTAGTAGCTGATAGTATCTTGCTTGTTTATGTTTGATTGTAGATAGATGGCCTGTGTTGTTGTTCCGTTGAATTTTAATGCGTTCCTTGAGAAAGCAAAGTTGAAAGATGATGGTAGCAATTACACGGACTGGGTCCGTAACTTGAGGATTATCCTCATTGCTGCACAGAAGAATTACGTCCTGGAAGCACCGCTGGGTGCCAGGCCTGCTGCTGGAGCAACACTAGATGTTATGAACGTCTGGCAGAGCAAAGCTGATGACTACTCGATAGTTCGGTGTGCCATGCTTTACGGCTTAGAATCGGGACTTCAACGACGTTTTGAACGTCGGGGGGGGGGGGGGGGGGGGGGGGGGGGGGGGGGGGGGGGGGGGGGGGGGGGGGGGGGGGGGGGGGGGGGGGGGGGGGGGGGGGGGGGGGGGGGGGGGGGGGGGGGGGGGGGGGGGGGGGGGGGGGGGGGGGGGGGGGGGGGGGGGGGGGGGGGGGGGGGGGGGGGGGGGGGGGGGGGGGGGGGGGGGGGGGGGGGGGGGGGGGGGGGGGGGGGGGGGGGGGGGGGGGGGGGGGGGGGGGGGGGGGGGGGGGGGGGGGGGGGGGGGGGGGGGGGGGGGGGGGGGGGGGGGGGGGGGGGGGGGGGGGGGGGGGGGGGGGGGGGGGGGGGGGGGGGGGGGGGGGGGGGGGGGGGGGGGGGGGGGGGGGGGGGGGGGGGGGGGGGGGGGGGGGGGGGGGGGGGGGGGGGGGGGGGGGGGGGGGGGGGGGGGGGGGGGGGGGGGGGGGGGGGGGGGGGGGGGGGGGGGGGGGGGGGGGGGGGGGGGGGGGGGGGGGGGGGGGGGGGGGGGGGGGGGGGGGGGGGGGGGGGGGGGGGGGGGGGGGGGGGGGGGGGGGGGGGGGGGGGGGGGGGGGGGGGGGGGGGGGGGGGGGGGGGGGGGGGGGGGGGGGGGGGGGGGGGGGGGGGGGGGGGGGGGGGGGGGGGGGGGGGGGGGGGGGGGGGGGGGGGGGGGGGGGGGGGGGGGGGGGGGGGGGGGGGGGGGGGGGGGGGGGGGGGGGGGGGGGGGGGGGGGGGGGGGGGGGGGGGGGGGGGGGGGGGGGGGGGGGGGGGGGGGGGGGGGGGGGGGGGGGGGGGGGGGGGGGGGGGGGGGGGGGGGGGGGGGGGGGGGGGGGGGGGGGGGGGGGGGGGGGGGGGGGGGGGGGGGGGGGGGGGGGGGGGGGGGGGGGGGGGGGGGGGGGGGGGGGGGGGGGGGGGGGGGGGGGGGGGGGGGGGGGGGGGGGGGGGGGGGGGGGGGGGGGGGGGGGGGGGGGGGGGGGGGGGGGGGGGGGGGGGGGGGGGGGGGGGGGGGGGGGGGGGGGGGGGGGGGGGGGGGGGGGGGGGGGGGGGGGGGGGGGGGGGGGGGGGGGGGGGGGGGGGGGGGGGGGGGGGGGGGGGGGGGGGGGGGGGGGGGGGGGGGGGGGGGGGGGGGGGGGGGGGGGGGGGGGGGGGGGGGGGGGGGGGGGGGGGGGGGGGGGGGGGGGGGGGGGGGGGGGGGGGGGGGGGGGGGGGGGGGGGGGGGGGGGGGGGGGGGGGGGGGGGGGGGGGGGGGGGGGGGGGGGGGGGGGGGGGGGGGGGGGGGGGGGGGGGGGGGGGGGGGGGGGGGGGGGGGGGGGGGGGGGGGGGGGGGGGGGGGGGGGGGGGGGGGGGGGGGGGGGGGGGGGGGGGGGGGGGGGGGGGGGGGGGGGGGGGGGGGGGGGGGGGGGGGGGGGGGGGGGGGGGGGGGGGGGGGGGGGGGGGGGGGGGGGGGGGGGGGGGGGGGGGGGGGGGGGGGGGGGGGGGGGGGGGGGGGGGGGGGGGGGGGGGGGGGGGGGGGGGGGGGGGGGGGGGGGGGGGGGGGGGGGGGGGGGGGGGGGGGGGGGGGGGGGGGGGGGGGGGGGGGGGGGGGGGGGGGGGGGGGGGGGGGGGGGGGGGGGGGGGGGGGGGGGGGGGGGGGGGGGGGGGGGGGGGGGGGGGGGGGGGGGGGGGGGGGGGGGGGGGGGGGGGGGGGGGGGGGGGGGGGGGGGGGGGGGGGGGGGGGGGGGGGGGGGGGGGGGGGGGGGGGGGGGGGGGGGGGGGGGGGGGGGGGGGGGGGGGGGGGGGGGGGGGGGGGGGGGGGGGGGGGGGGGGGGGGGGGGGGGGGGGGGGGGGGGGGGGGGGGGGGGGGGGGGGGGGGGGGGGGGGGGGGGGGGGGGGGGGGGGGGGGGGGGGGGGGGGGGGGGGGGGGGGGGGGGGGGGGGGGGGGGGGGGGGGGGGGGGGGGGGGGGGGGGGGGGGGGGGGGGGGGGGGGGGGGGGGGGGGGGGGGGGGGGGGGGGGGGGGGGGGGGGGGGGGGGGGGGGGGGGGGGGGGGGGGGGGGGGGGGGGGGGGGGGGGGGGGGGGGGGGGGGGGGGGGGGGGGGGGGGGGGGGGGGGGGGGGGGGGGGGGGGGGGGGGGGGGGGGGGGGGGGGGGGGGGGGGGGGGGGGGGGGGGGGGGGGGGGGGGGGGGGGGGGGGGGGGGGGGGGGGGGGGGGGGGGGGGGGGGGGGGGGGGGGGGGGGGGGGGGGGGGGGGGGGGGGGGGGGGGGGGGGGGGGGGGGGGGGGGGGGGGGGGGGGGGGGGGGGGGGGGGGGGGGGGGGGGGGGGGGGGGGGGGGGGGGGGGGGGGGGGGGGGGGGGGGGGGGGGGGGGGGGGGGGGGGGGGGGGGGGGGGGGGGGGGGGGGGGGGGGGGGGGGGGGGGGGGGGGGGGGGGGGGGGGGGGGGGGGGGGGGGGGGGGGGGGGGGGGGGGGGGGGGGGGGGGGGGGGGGGGGGGGGGGGGGGGGGGGGGGGGGGGGGGGGGGGGGGGGGGGGGGGGGGGGGGGGGGGGGGGGGGGGGGGGGGGGGGGGGGGGGGGGGGGGGGGGGGGGGGGGGGGGGGGGGGGGGGGGGGGGGGGGGGGGGGGGGGGGGGGGGGGGGGGGGGGGGGGGGGGGGGGGGGGGGGGGGGGGGGGGGGGGGGGGGGGGGGGGGGGGGGGGGGGGGGGGGGGGGGGGGGGGGGGGGGGGGGGGGGGGGGGGGGGGGGGGGGGGGGGGGGGGGGGGGGGGGGGGGGGGGGGGGGGGGGGGGGGGGGGGGGGGGGGGGGGGGGGGGGGGGGGGGGGGGGGGGGGGGGGGGGGGGGGGGGGGGGGGGGGGGGGGGGGGGGGGGGGGGGGGGGGGGGGGGGGGGGGGGGGGGGGGGGGGGGGGGGGGGGGGGGGGGGGGGGGGGGGGGGGGGGGGGGGGGGGGGGGGGGGGGGGGGGGGGGGGGGGGGGGGGGGGGGGGGGGGGGGGGGGGGGGGGGGGGGGGGGGGGGGGGGGGGGGGGGGGGGGGGGGGGGGGGGGGGGGGGGGGGGGGGGGGGGGGGGGGGGGGGGGGGGGGGGGGGGGGGGGGGGGGGGGGGGGGGGGGGGGGGGGGGGGGGGGGGGGGGGGGGGGGGGGGGGGGGGGGGGGGGGGGGGGGGGGGGGGGGGGGGGGGGGGGGGGGGGGGGGGGGGGGGGGGGGGGGGGGGGGGGGGGGGGGGGGGGGGGGGGGGGGGGGGGGGGGGGGGGGGGGGGGGGGGGGGGGGGGGGGGGGGGGGGGGGGGGGGGGGGGGGGGGGGGGGGGGGGGGGGGGGGGGGGGGGGGGGGGGGGGGGGGGGGGGGGGGGGGGGGGGGGGGGGGGGGGGGGGGGGGGGGGGGGGGGGGGGGGGGGGGGGGGGGGGGGGGGGGGGGGGGGGGGGGGGGGGGGGGGGGGGGGGGGGGGGGGGGGGGGGGGGGGGGGGGGGGGGGGGGGGGGGGGGGGGGGGGGGGGGGGGGGGGGGGGGGGGGGGGGGGGGGGGGGGGGGGGGGGGGGGGGGGGGGGGGGGGGGGGGGGGGGGGGGGGGGGGGGGGGGGGGGGGGGGGGGGGGGGGGGGGGGGGGGGGGGGGGGGGGGGGGGGGGGGGGGGGGGGGGGGGGGGGGGGGGGGGGGGGGGGGGGGGGGGGGGGGGGGGGGGGGGGGGGGGGGGGGGGGGGGGGGGGGGGGGGGGGGGGGGGGGGGGGGGGGGGGGGGGGGGGGGGGGGGGGGGGGGGGGGGGGGGGGGGGGGGGGGGGGGGGGGGGGGGGGGGGGGGGGGGGGGGGGGGGGGGGGGGGGGGGGGGGGGGGGGGGGGGGGGGGGGGGGGGGGGGGGGGGGGGGGGGGGGGGGGGGGGGGGGGGGGGGGGGGGGGGGGGGGGGGGGGGGGGGGGGGGGGGGGGGGGGGGGGGGGGGGGGGGGGGGGGGGGGGGGGGGGGGGGGGGGGGGGGGGGGGGGGGGGGGGGGGGGGGGGGGGGGGGGGGGGGGGGGGGGGGGGGGGGGGGGGGGGGGGGGGGGGGGGGGGGGGGGGGGGGGGGGGGGGGGGGGGGGGGGGGGGGGGGGGGGGGGGGGGGGGGGGGGGGGGGGGGGGGGGGGGGGGGGGGGGGGGGGGGGGGGGGGGGGGGGGGGGGGGGGGGGGGGGGGGGGGGGGGGGGGGGGGGGGGGGGGGGGGGGGGGGGGGGGGGGGGGGGGGGGGGGGGGGGGGGGGGGGGGGGGGGGGGGGGGGGGGGGGGGGGGGGGGGGGGGGGGGGGGGGGGGGGGGGGGGGGGGGGGGGGGGGGGGGGGGGGGGGGGGGGGGGGGGGGGGGGGGGGGGGGGGGGGGGGGGGGGGGGGGGGGGGGGGGGGGGGGGGGGGGGGGGGGGGGGGGGGGGGGGGGGGGGGGGGGGGGGGGGGGGGGGGGGGGGGGGGGGGGGGGGGGGGGGGGGGGGGGGGGGGGGGGGGGGGGGGGGGGGGGGGGGGGGGGGGGGGGGGGGGGGGGGGGGGGGGGGGGGGGGGGGGGGGGGGGGGGGGGGGGGGGGGGGGGGGGGGGGGGGGGGGGGGGGGGGGGGGGGGGGGGGGGGGGGGGGGGGGGGGGGGGGGGGGGGGGGGGGGGGGGGGGGGGGGGGGGGGGGGGGGGGGGGGGGGGGGGGGGGGGGGGGGGGGGGGGGGGGGGGGGGGGGGGGGGGGGGGGGGGGGGGGGGGGGGGGGGGGGGGGGGGGGGGGGGGGGGGGGGGGGGGGGGGGGGGGGGGGGGGGGGGGGGGGGGGGGGGGGGGGGGGGGGGGGGGGGGGGGGGGGGGGGGGGGGGGGGGGGGGGGGGGGGGGGGGGGGGGGGGGGGGGGGGGGGGGGGGGGGGGGGGGGGGGGGGGGGGGGGGGGGGGGGGGGGGGGGGGGGGGGGGGGGGGGGGGGGGGGGGGGGGGGGGGGGGGGGGGGGGGGGGGGGGGGGGGGGGGGGGGGGGGGGGGGGGGGGGGGGGGGGGGGGGGGGGGGGGGGGGGGGGGGGGGGGGGGGGGGGGGGGGGGGGGGGGGGGGGGGGGGGGGGGGGGGGGGGGGGGGGGGGGGGGGGGGGGGGGGGGGGGGGGGGGGGGGGGGGGGGGGGGGGGGGGGGGGGGGGGGGGGGGGGGGGGGGGGGGGGGGGGGGGGGGGGGGGGGGGGGGGGGGGGGGGGGGGGGGGGGGGGGGGGGGGGGGGGGGGGGGGGGGGGGGGGGGGGGGGGGGGGGGGGGGGGGGGGGGGGGGGGGGGGGGGGGGGGGGGGGGGGGGGGGGGGGGGGGGGGGGGGGGGGGGGGGGGGGGGGGGGGGGGGGGGGGGGGGGGGGGGGGGGGGGGGGGGGGGGGGGGGGGGGGGGGGGGGGGGGGGGGGGGGGGGGGGGGGGGGGGGGGGGGGGGGGGGGGGGGGGGGGGGGGGGGGGGGGGGGGGGGGGGGGGGGGGGGGGGGGGGGGGGGGGGGGGGGGGGGGGGGGGGGGGGGGGGGGGGGGGGGGGGGGGGGGGGGGGGGGGGGGGGGGGGGGGGGGGGGGGGGGGGGGGGGGGGGGGGGGGGGGGGGGGGGGGGGGGGGGGGGGGGGGGGGGGGGGGGGGGGGGGGGGGGGGGGGGGGGGGGGGGGGGGGGGGGGGGGGGGGGGGGGGGGGGGGGGGGGGGGGGGGGGGGGGGGGGGGGGGGGGGGGGGGGGGGGGGGGGGGGGGGGGGGGGGGGGGGGGGGGGGGGGGGGGGGGGGGGGGGGGGGGGGGGGGGGGGGGGGGGGGGGGGGGGGGGGGGGGGGGGGGGGGGGGGGGGGGGGGGGGGGGGGGGGGGGGGGGGGGGGGGGGGGGGGGGGGGGGGGGGGGGGGGGGGGGGGGGGGGGGGGGGGGGGGGGGGGGGGGGGGGGGGGGGGGGGGGGGGGGGGGGGGGGGGGGGGGGGGGGGGGGGGGGGGGGGGGGGGGGGGGGGGGGGGGGGGGGGGGGGGGGGGGGGGGGGGGGGGGGGGGGGGGGGGGGGGGGGGGGGGGGGGGGGGGGGGGGGGGGGGGGGGGGGGGGGGGGGGGGGGGGGGGGGGGGGGGGGGGGGGGGGGGGGGGGGGGGGGGGGGGGGGGGGGGGGGGGGGGGGGGGGGGGGGGGGGGGGGGGGGGGGGGGGGGGGGGGGGGGGGGGGGGGGGGGGGGGGGGGGGGGGGGGGGGGGGGGGGGGGGGGGGGGGGGGGGGGGGGGGGGGGGGGGGGGGGGGGGGGGGGGGGGGGGGGGGGGGGGGGGGGGGGGGGGGGGGGGGGGGGGGGGGGGGGGGGGGGGGGGGGGGGGGGGGGGGGGGGGGGGGGGGGGGGGGGGGGGGGGGGGGGGGGGGGGGGGGGGGGGGGGGGGGGGGGGGGGGGGGGGGGGGGGGGGGGGGGGGGGGGGGGGGGGGGGGGGGGGGGGGGGGGGGGGGGGGGGGGGGGGGGGGGGGGGGGGGGGGGGGGGGGGGGGGGGGGGGGGGGGGGGGGGGGGGGGGGGGGGGGGGGGGGGGGGGGGGGGGGGGGGGGGGGGGGGGGGGGGGGGGGGGGGGGGGGGGGGGGGGGGGGGGGGGGGGGGGGGGGGGGGGGGGGGGGGGGGGGGGGGGGGGGGGGGGGGGGGGGGGGGGGGGGGGGGGGGGGGGGGGGGGGGGGGGGGGGGGGGGGGGGGGGGGGGGGGGGGGGGGGGGGGGGGGGGGGGGGGGGGGGGGGGGGGGGGGGGGGGGGGGGGGGGGGGGGGGGGGGGGGGGGGGGGGGGGGGGGGGGGGGGGGGGGGGGGGGGGGGGGGGGGGGGGGGGGGGGGGGGGGGGGGGGGGGGGGGGGGGGGGGGGGGGGGGGGGGGGGGGGGGGGGGGGGGGGGGGGGGGGGGGGGGGGGGGGGGGGGGGGGGGGGGGGGGGGGGGGGGGGGGGGGGGGGGGGGGGGGGGGGGGGGGGGGGGGGGGGGGGGGGGGGGGGGGGGGGGGGGGGGGGGGGGGGGGGGGGGGGGGGGGGGGGGGGGGGGGGGGGGGGGGGGGGGGGGGGGGGGGGGGGGGGGGGGGGGGGGGGGGGGGGGGGGGGGGGGGGGGGGGGGGGGGGGGGGGGGGGGGGGGGGGGGGGGGGGGGGGGGGGGGGGGGGGGGGGGGGGGGGGGGGGGGGGGGGGGGGGGGGGGGGGGGGGGGGGGGGGGGGGGGGGGGGGGGGGGGGGGGGGGGGGGGGGGGGGGGGGGGGGGGGGGGGGGGGGGGGGGGGGGGGGGGGGGGGGGGGGGGGGGGGGGGGGGGGGGGGGGGGGGGGGGGGGGGGGGGGGGGGGGGGGGGGGGGGGGGGGGGGGGGGGGGGGGGGGGGGGGGGGGGGGGGGGGGGGGGGGGGGGGGGGGGGGGGGGGGGGGGGGGGGGGGGGGGGGGGGGGGGGGGGGGGGGGGGGGGGGGAAGACAATGGTGGCAAGCTCATCCAAAAAGACAAGGCCAAATCCTTCCCCACAAGGGAAGCGCAAGCATTCAACGCTCCAACTATGAAGTGGTGCAAGATGAAGCCGATGAGTTTGCAATGAATGAAGATGAAGAACCTCGTGAGCTTTACCGGAGATTAACCACTCTCGCAGTCTCACTTCGAGATCATGGGAGCAAGGATACAGATGAAAATTGGATCAAGCGCAAGTTTCTCAAGGCCATGATGCCTTACCATAAGGCCATGTCCACCGTCATCTGTCAAAGGCCGGACTTCCACACCTTGTCCTCAAGTGAAGTGTTGGATGAGTTTGTGGCGATGAGGATCTTAGACGAGACCGCCGACAATGCAGTGTTGCGTTCTCATCGAGCAAAGAAGCCCAACCTTGCCTTGAAGGCCAAGGCTAGTGTGGAAAAAGAGGATGAAGTGGAGAGTAACCCCGAAGATACAAAATACGCTTATCATGAGCACATGGCTCTCGCTTCAAGGCAATTTTGGAGCAAGAAGAACTCAAGGCCCAACTTCAACAAGAACAACTCAAGTGGCGCCAAGGGCAAGCAACGTGTGAGGACATGCTATAATTGTGGCAATGTGAGCCACTTTGTTGCGGAGTGCCCTTATGAGAAAAGGGAAGACAATGGTGGCAAGCTCATCCAAAAAGACAAGGCCAAATCCTTCCCCAACAAGAACAACTTCACCAAGAAGACTCCTCCCAAGGGGTTGGTGGCACAAGAAGAGTACAATGAGGATGATGACGATGATGAAGACGTTGAGACGGTTGCCATGGCCTTCGTTGCCACTGCAACAACTCCACGGGTGTCCCTCTTCGACTCACCCAACGAGAACATCACCGCCAAGTGCCTCATGGCCAAAGCCACCAACAAGGTAACCCCCAACATCAAAACCACCATCACTACTAATCCCTCTTTGACGGATTGCGTTGATGAAAGTGAGGGGTCTAATGGGGAAGAAAATGAATTTGAGTCTTTTATGAGTAAGCTCAAGGGTAAATCCAAGAAGCACGTTGTTGCTCTCTTGGAACAACTTGGTGAAGCCAATGACATGATCGAGGCTCACGAAGACACCATCTCTAAGATGGAGGGGCATAGTCGTGACTATGCCGATGAGATTGTTGGGGAACGCAGTAATTTCAAAAAAATTCCTACGATCACGCAAGATCTATCTAGGTGATGCATAGCAACAAGAGGGGAGAGTGTTGTCTACGTACCCTCGTAGACCGAAAGTGGAAGCATTATGACAACGCGGTTGATGTAGTTGTACGTCCTCACGATCCGACCGATCCTAGCACCGAAGGTACGTCACCTCCGCGATCTGGACACGTTCAGCTCGGTGACGTCCCATGAACTCTAGATCCAGCTGAGGTCGAGGGAGAGTTTCGTCAGCACGACGGCGTGATGACGGTGATGATGAAGTTATCGACGCAGGGCTTCGCCTAAGCACTACAACGATATGACCGAGGTGGAAATCTGTGGAGGGGGGCACCGCACACGGCTAAGACAATTGTCAACTTGTGTGTTCTAGGGGTGCCCCCTCCCCGTATATAAAGGAGCAAGGGGAGGGGGCCGGCGGCCTCATAGGGTGCGCCCCAAGGGGGGAATCCTACTCCTACTAGGAGTAGGTTCCCCCTTTCCTAGTCCAACTAGGAGGGGAAGGAAAGAGGAGGAGGAGAGTAGGAAAGAGGGGGCCGGCCCCCGAAGCCCTAAACCAATTCGGTTTGGGCCTAGGGGGGCGTGCCCCACAACTCCCTTGCTGCCCTCTATTACCACTAAGGCCCATGAAGGCCCATTGACCCCCCGGGGTGTTCCAGTAACTCCCCGGAACTCCAGTATTTATCCGGTGACCCCCGGAACCTTTCCGGTGTCCGACTATAACTTTCCAATATATCAATATTTATGTCTCGACCATTTCGAGACTCCTCGTCATGTCCGTGATCTTATCCGGGACTCTGAACAACCTTCGGTACATCAAAACACATAAACTCATAATACCGATCGTCATCGAACATTAAGTGTGCGGACCCTACAGGTTCAAGAACTATGTAGACATGACCGAGACACATCTCCGGTCAATAACCAATAGCGGAACCTAGATGCTCATATTGGCTCCTACATATTCTATGAAGATCTTTATCGGTCAAAGGGGGGGGGGGGGGGGGGGGGGGGGGGGGGGGGGGGGGGGGGGGGGGGGGGGGGGGGGGGGGGGGGGGGGGGGGGGGGGGGGGGGGGGGGGGGGGGGGGGGGGGGGGGGGGGGGGGGGGGGGGGGGGGGGGGGGGGGGGGGGGGGGGGGGGGGGGGGGGGGGGGGGGGGGGGGGGGGGGGGGGGGGGGGGGGGGGGGGGGGGGGGGGGGGGGGGGGGGGGGGGGGGGGGGGGGGGGGGGGGGGGGGGGGGGGGGGGGGGGGGGGGGGGGGGGGGGGGGGGGGGGGGGGGGGGGGGGGGGGGGGGGGGGGGGGGGGGGGGGGGGGGGGGGGGGGGGGGGGGGGGGGGGGGGGGGGGGGGGGGGGGGGGGGGGGGGGGGGGGGGGGGGGGGGGGGGGGGGGGGGGGGGGGGGGGGGGGGGGGGGGGGGGGGGGGGGGGGGGGGGGGGGGGGGGGGGGGGGGGGGGGGGGGGGGGGGGGGGGGGGGGGGGGGGGGGGGGGGGGGGGGGGGGGGGGGGGGGGGGGGGGGGGGGGGGGGGGGGGGGGGGGGGGGGGGGGGGGGGGGGGGGGGGGGGGGGGGGGGGGGGGGGGGGGGGGGGGGGGGGGGGGGGGGGGGGGGGGGGGGGGGGGGGGGGGGGGGGGGGGGGGGGGGGGGGGGGGGGGGGGGGGGGGGGGGGGGGGGGGGGGGGGGGGGGGGGGGGGGGGGGGGGGGGGGGGGGGGGGGGGGGGGGGGGGGGGGGGGGGGGGGGGGGGGGGGGGGGGGGGGGGGGGGGGGGGGGGGGGGGGGGGGGGGGGGGGGGGGGGGGGGGGGGGGGGGGGGGGGGGGGGGGGGGGGGGGGGGGGGGGGGGGGGGGGGGGGGGGGGGGGGGGGGGGGGGGGGGGGGGGGGGGGGGGGGGGGGGGGGGGGGGGGGGGGGGGGGGGGGGGGGGGGGGGGGGGGGGGGGGGGGGGGGGGGGGGGGGGGGGGGGGGGGGGGGGGGGGGGGGGGGGGGGGGGGGGGGGGGGGGGGGGGGGGGGGGGGGGGGGGGGGGGGGGGGGGGGGGGGGGGGGGGGGGGGGGGGGGGGGGGGGGGGGGGGGGGGGGGGGGGGGGGGGGGGGGGGGGGGGGGGGGGGGGGGGGGGGGGGGGGGGGGGGGGGGGGGGGGGGGGGGGGGGGGGGGGGGGGGGGGGGGGGGGGGGGGGGGGGGGGGGGGGGGGGGGGGGGGGGGGGGGGGGGGGGGGGGGGGGGGGGGGGGGGGGGGGGGGGGGGGGGGGGGGGGGGGGGGGGGGGGGGGGGGGGGGGGGGGGGGGGGGGGGGGGGGGGGGGGGGGGGGGGGGGGGGGGGGGGGGGGGGGGGGGGGGGGGGGGGGGGGGGGGGGGGGGGGGGGGGGGGGGGGGGGGGGGGGGGGGGGGGGGGGGGGGGGGGGGGGGGGGGGGGGGGGGGGGGGGGGGGGGGGGGGGGGGGGGGGGGGGGGGGGGGGGGGGGGGGGGGGGGGGGGGGGGGGGGGGGGGGGGGGGGGGGGGGGGGGGGGGGGGGGGGGGGGGGGGGGGGGGGGGGGGGGGGGGGGGGGGGGGGGGGGGGGGGGGGGGGGGGGGGGGGGGGGGGGGGGGGGGGGGGGGGGGGGGGGGGGGGGGGGGGGGGGGGGGGGGGGGGGGGGGGGGGGGGGGGGGGGGGGGGGGGGGGGGGGGGGGGGGGGGGGGGGGGGGGGGGGGGGGGGGGGGGGGGGGGGGGGGGGGGGGGGGGGGGGGGGGGGGGGGGGGGGGGGGGGGGGGGGGGGGGGGGGGGGGGGGGGGGGGGGGGGGGGGGGGGGGGGGGGGGGGGGGGGGGGGGGGGGGGGGGGGGGGGGGGGGGGGGGGGGGGGGGGGGGGGGGGGGGGGGGGGGGGGGGGGGGGGGGGGGGGGGGGGGGGGGGGGGGGGGGGGGGGGGGGGGGGGGGGGGGGGGGGGGGGGGGGGGGGGGGGGGGGGGGGGGGGGGGGGGGGGGGGGGGGGGGGGGGGGGGGGGGGGGGGGGGGGGGGGGGGGGGGGGGGGGGGGGGGGGGGGGGGGGGGGGGGGGGGGGGGGGGGGGGGGGGGGGGCACATTCAGATCCGTATGTATTTTGCAAATTTCTATGTCAACAATGCTCTGCATGGAGCTACTCTAGCTAATTGCTCCCACTTTCAATATGTATCCAGATTGAGATTTAGAGTCATCTGGATCAGTGTCAAAACTTGCATCGACATAACCCTTTACGACGAACCTTTTGTCACCTCCATAATCGAGAAACATATCCTTATTCCACTAAGGATAATTTTGACCGTTGTCCAGTGATCTACTCCTAGATCACTATTGTACTCCCTTGCTAAACTCAGTGTAGGGTATACAATAGATCTGGTACACAGCATGGCATACTTTATAGAACCTATGGCTGAGGCATAGGGAATGACTTTCATTCTCTTTCTATCTTCTGCCGTGGTCGGGCTTTGAGTCTTACTCAATTTCACACCTTGTAACATAGGCAAGAACTCTTTCTTTGACTGTTCCATTTTGAACTACTTCAAAATCTTGTCAAGGTATGTACTCATTGAAAAAACTTTATCAAGCGTCTTGATCTATCTCTATAGATCTTGATGCTCAATATGTAAGCAGCTTCACCGAGGTCTTTCTTTGAAAAAACTCCTTTCAAATACTCCTTTATGCTTTTCCAGAAAATTCTACATCATTTCCGATCAACAATATGTCATTCACATATACTTATCAGAAAAGCTGTAGTGCTCCCACTCACTTTCTTGTAAATACAGGCTTCACCGCAAGTCTGTATAAAACTATATGCTTTGATCAACTCATTAAAGTGTATATTCCAACTCCGAGATGCTTGCACCAGTCCATAGATGGATCGCTGGGGGGGGGGGGGGGGGGGGGGGGGGGGGGGGGGGGGGGGGGGGGGGGGGGGGGGGGGGGGGGGGGGGGGGGGGGGGGGGGGGGGGGGGGGGGGGGGGGGGGGGGGGGGGGGGGGGGGGGGGGGGGGGGGGGGGGGGGGGGGGGGGGGGGGGGGGGGGGGGGGGGGGGGGGGGGGGGGGGGGGGGGGGGGGGGGGGGGGGGGGGGGGGGGGGGGGGGGGGGGGGGGGGGGGGGGGGGGGGGGGGGGGGGGGGGGGGGGGGGGGGGGGGGGGGGGGGGGGGGGGGGGGGGGGGGGGGGGGGGGGGGGGGGGGGGGGGGGGGGGGGGGGGGGGGGGGGGGGGGGGGGGGGGGGGGGGGGGGGGGGGGGGGGGGGGGGGGGGGGGGGGGGGGGGGGGGGGGGGGGGGGGGGGGGGGGGGGGGGGGGGGGGGGGGGGGGGGGGGGGGGGGGGGGGGGGGGGGGGGGGGGGGGGGGGGGGGGGGGGGGGGGGGGGGGGGGGGGGGGGGGGGGGGGGGGGGGGGGGGGGGGGGGGGGGGGGGGGGGGGGGGGGGGGGGGGGGGGGGGGGGGGGGGGGGGGGGGGGGGGGGGGGGGGGGGGGGGGGGGGGGGGGGGGGGGGGGGGGGGGGGGGGGGGGGGGGGGGGGGGGGGGGGGGGGGGGGGGGGGGGGGGGGGGGGGGGGGGGGGGGGGGGGGGGGGGGGGGGGGGGGGGGGGGGGGGGGGGGGGGGGGGGGGGGGGGGGGGGGGGGGGGGGGGGGGGGGGGGGGGGGGGGGGGGGGGGGGGGGGGGGGGGGGGGGGGGGGGGGGGGGGGGGGGGGGGGGGGGGGGGGGGGGGGGGGGGGGGGGGGGGGGGGGGGGGGGGGGGGGGGGGGGGGGGGGGGGGGGGGGGGGGGGGGGGGGGGGGGGGGGGGGGGGGGGGGGGGGGGGGGGGGGGGGGGGGGGGGGGGGGGGGGGGGGGGGGGGGGGGGGGGGGGGGGGGGGGGGGGGGGGGGGGGGGGGGGGGGGGGGGGGGGGGGGGGGGGGGGGGGGGGGGGGGGGGGGGGGGGGGGGGGGGGGGGGGGGGGGGGGGGGGGGGGGGGGGGGGGGGGGGGGGGGGGGGGGGGGGGGGGGGGGGGGGGGGGGGGGGGGGGGGGGGGGGGGGGGGGGGGGGGGGGGGGGGGGGGGGGGGGGGGGGGGGGGGGGGGGGGGGGGGGGGGGGGGGGGGGGGGGGGGGGGGGGGGGGGGGGGGGGGGGGGGGGGGGGGGGGGGGGGGGGGGGGGGGGGGGGGGGGGGGGGGGGGGGGGGGGGGGGGGGGGGGGGGGGGGGGGGGGGGGGGGGGGGGGGGGGGGGGGGGGGGGGGGGGGGGGGGGGGGGGGGGGGGGGGGGGGGGGGGGGGGGGGGGGGGGGGGGGGGGGGGGGGGGGGGGGGGGGGGGGGGGGGGGGGGGGGGGGGGGGGGGGGGGGGGGGGGGGGGGGGGGGGGGGGGGGGGGGGGGGGGGGGGGGGGGGGGGGGGGGGGGGGGGGGGGGGGGGGGGGGGGGGGGGGGGGGGGGGGGGGGGGGGGGGGGGGGGGGGGGGGGGGGGGGGGGGGGGGGGGGGGGGGGGGGGGGGGGGGGGGGGGGGGGGGGGGGGGGGGGGGGGGGGGGGGGGGGGGGGGGGGGGGGGGGGGGGGGGGGGGGGGGGGGGGGGGGGGGGGGGGGGGGGGGGGGGGGGGGGGGGGGGGGGGGGGGGGGGGGGGGGGGGGGGGGGGGGGGGGGGGGGGGGGGGGGGGGGGGGGGGGGGGGGGGGGGGGGGGGGGGGGGGGGGGGGGGGGGGGGGGGGGGGGGGGGGGGGGGGGGGGGGGGGGGGGGGGGGGGGGGGGGGGGGGGGGGGGGGGGGGGGGGGGGGGGGGGGGGGGGGGGGGGGGGGGGGGGGGGGGGGGGGGGGGGGGGGGGGGGGGGGGGGGGGGGGGGGGGGGGGGGGGGGGGGGGGGGGGGGGGGGGGGGGGGGGGGGGGGGGGGGGGGGGGGGGGGGGGGGGGGGGGGGGGGGGGGGGGGGGGGGGGGGGGGGGGGGGGGGGGGGGGGGGGGGGGGGGGGGGGGGGGGGGGGGGGGGGGGGGGGGGGGGGGGGGGGGGGGGGGGGGGGGGGGGGGGGGGGGGGGGGGGGGGGGGGGGGGGGGGGGGGGGGGGGGGGGGGGGGGGGGGGGGGGGGGGGGGGGGGGGGGGGGGGGGGGGGGGGGGGGGGGGGGGGGGGGGGGGGGGGGGGGGGGGGGGGGGGGGGGGGGGGGGGGGGGGGGGGGGGGGGGGGGGGGGGGGGGGGGGGGGGGGGGGGGGGGGGGGGGGGGGGGGGGGGGGGGGGGGGGGGGGGGGGGGGGGGGGGGGGGGGGGGGGGGGGGGGGGGGGGGGGGGGGGGGGGGGGGGGGGGGGGGGGGGGGGGGGGGGGGGGGGGGGGGGGGGGGGGGGGGGGGGGGGGGGGGGGGGGGGGGGGGGGGGGGGGGGGGGGGGGGGGGGGGGGGGGGGGGGGGGGGGGGGGGGGGGGGGGGGGGGGGGGGGGGGGGGGGGGGGGGGGGGGGGGGGGGGGGGGGGGGGGGGGGGGGGGGGGGGGGGGGGGGGGGGGGGGGGGGGGGGGGGGGGGGGGGGGGGGGGGGGGGGGGGGGGGGGGGGGGGGGGGGGGGGGGGGGGGGGGGGGGGGGGGGGGGGGGGGGGGGGGGGGGGGGGGGGGGGGGGGGGGGGGGGGGGGGGGGGGGGGGGGGGGGGGGGGGGGGGGGGGGGGGGGGGGGGGGGGGGGGGGGGGGGGGGGGGGGGGGGGGGGGGGGGGGGGGGGGGGGGGGGGGGGGGGGGGGGGGGGGGGGGGGGGGGGGGGGGGGGGGGGGGGGGGGGGGGGGGGGGGGGGGGGGGGGGGGGGGGGGGGGGGGGGGGGGGGGGGGGGGGGGGGGGGGGGGGGGGGGGGGGGGGGGGGGGGGGGGGGGGGGGGGGGGGGGGGGGGGGGGGGGGGGGGGGGGGGGGGGGGGGGGGGGGGGGGGGGGGGGGGGGGGGGGGGGGGGGGGGGGGGGGGGGGGGGGGGGGGGGGGGGGGGGGGGGGGGGGGGGGGGGGGGGGGGGGGGGGGGGGGGGGGGGGGGGGGGGGGGGGGGGGGGGGGGGGGGGGGGGGGGGGGGGGGGGGGGGGGGGGGGGGGGGGGGGGGGGGGGGGGGGGGGGGGGGGGGGGGGGGGGGGGGGGGGGGGGGGGGGGGGGGGGGGGGGGGGGGGGGGGGGGGGGGGGGGGGGGGGGGGGGGGGGGGGGGGGGGGGGGGGGGGGGGGGGGGGGGGGGGGGGGGGGGGGGGGGGGGGGGGGGGGGGGGGGGGGGGGGGGGGGGGGGGGGGGGGGGGGGGGGGGGGGGGGGGGGGGGGGGGGGGGGGGGGGGGGGGGGGGGGGGGGGGGGGGGGGGGGGGGGGGGGGGGGGGGGGGGGGGGGGGGGGGGGGGGGGGGGGGGGGGGGGGGGGGGGGGGGGGGGGGGGGGGGGGGGGGGGGGGGGGGGGGGGGGGGGGGGGGGGGGGGGGGGGGGGGGGGGGGGGGGGGGGGGGGGGGGGGGGGGGGGGGGGGGGGGGGGGGGGGGGGGGGGGGGGGGGGGGGGGGGGGGGGGGGGGGGGGGGGGGGGGGGGGGGGGGGGGGGGGGGGGGGGGGGGGGGGGGGGGGGGGGGGGGGGGGGGGGGGGGGGGGGGGGGGGGGGGGGGGGGGGGGGGGGGGGGGGGGGGGGGGGGGGGGGGGGGGGGGGGGGGGGGGGGGGGGGGGGGGGGGGGGGGGGGGGGGGGGGGGGGGGGGGGGGGGGGGGGGGGGGGGGGGGGGGGGGGGGGGGGGGGGGGGGGGGGGGGGGGGGGGGGGGGGGGGGGGGGGGGGGGGGGGGGGGGGGGGGGGGGGGGGGGGGGGGGGGGGGGGGGGGGGGGGGGGGGGGGGGGGGGGGGGGGGGGGGGGGGGGGGGGGGGGGGGGGGGGGGGGGGGGGGGGGGGGGGGGGGGGGGGGGGGGGGGGGGGGGGGGGGGGGGGGGGGGGGGGGGGGGGGGGGGGGGGGGGGGGGGGGGGGGGGGGGGGGGGGGGGGGGGGGGGGGGGGGGGGGGGGGGGGGGGGGGGGGGGGGGGGGGGGGGGGGGGGGGGGGGGGGGGGGGGGGGGGGGGGGGGGGGGGGGGGGGGGGGGGGGGGGGGGGGGGGGGGGGGGGGGGGGGGGGGGGGGGGGGGGGGGGGGGGGGGGGGGGGGGGGGGGGGGGGGGGGGGGGGGGGGGGGGGGGGGGGGGGGGGGGGGGGGGGGGGGGGGGGGGGGGGGGGGGGGGGGGGGGGGGGGGGGGGGGGGGGGGGGGGGGGGGGGGGGGGTTTGTGGCACTACCATTTAGGTCATATTGGTGTAAAGCGCATGAAGAAACTCATGCTGATGGGCTTTTGGAATCACTTGATGCTTGCGAACCATGCCTCATGGGCAAGATGACTAAGACTCCGTTCTCCGGAACAATGGAGCGAGCAGCTGACTTTTTGGAAATAATACATACTGATGTATGCGGTCCGATGACTGTTGAGGCTCACGGCGGGTATCGTTATTTTCTGACCTTCACAGATGATTTGAGCAGATATGGATATATCTACTTGATGAAACATAAGTCTGAAACTTTTGAAAAGTTCAAAGAATTTCAGAGTGAAGTGGAAAATCATCGTAACAAGAAAATAAAATTTCTACGATCTGATCGTGGAGGAGAATATTTGACTTACGAGTTTGGTCTTCATTTAAAACAGTGCGGAATAGTTTCGCAACTCACGCCACCCGGAACACCACAGCGTAATGGTGTGTCCGAACGTCGTGACCGCAATTTATTAGATATAGTACAATCTATGATGTCTCTTACCGATTTACCACTATCGTTTTGCGGTTATGCATTGGAGACAGCTGCATTCACCTTAAATAGGGCACCATCTAAATCCATTGAGACGACACCGTATGAACCGTGGTTTAGCAAGAAACCTAAGTTGTTGTTTCTTAAAGTTTGGGGCTGCGATGCTTATGTGAAAATGCTTCAACCTGATAAGCTCGAACCCAAATCGGAGAAATGTGTCTTCATAGCATACCCAAAGGAGACTGTTCGGTACACCTTCTATCATAGATCCAAAGGCAAGATATTCGTTGCTAAGAAATGGATCCTTTCTAGAGAAGGAGTTTCTCTCGAAAGAAGTGAGTGGGAGGAAAGTAGAACTTGATGAGGTAATTGTACCTTCTTCCGAATTGGAAAGTAGTTCATCACAGAAATCAGTTCCAGTGATGCCTACACCAATTAGTGAGGAAGTTAATGATGATGATCATGAAACTTCGGATCAAGTTACTACCAAATCTCATAGGTCAACCAGAGTATGTTCCACACCAGAGTGGTACGGTAATCCTGTTCTGGAAGTCATGTTACTAGACCATGACGAACCTACGAACTATGAGCAAGCGATGATGAGCCCAGATTCCATGAAATGGCTTGAGGCCATGAAATCTAAGATAGGATCCATGTATGAGAACAAAGTATGGACTTTGATTGACTTGCCCGATGATCGGCAAGCCATTGAGAGTAAATGGATCTTCAAGAGGAAGACGGACGCTGATAGTAGTGTTACTATCTACAAAGCTCAAATTGTCGCAAAAGGTTTTCGACAAGTTCAAGGTGTTGACTATGATGAGATTTTCTCCCTCGTATCGATGCTTAAAGTCTGTCTGAATCACGTTAGCAATTGCCACATTGTATGAAATCTGGCAAATGGACGTTAAAAATGTATTCCTTGGTTCAGTTGCTAAGAGTAGTAACACAAAAACAGGAGTTGTAAGATAAACAGAGACTAGTTAAGGACGAGGTGACGATGTGTATTGGAAATGATTCCAAGGTTGATAAGATCACCATCGCACACTCCTTTTACCTTCGGGATTAGTGTTGAACCTAAAATAAATGTTATTTGGTGTTTGTGTTGAGCATGAATATGATTGGATCCTATTTATTGCAATATGGCTATTCATTTAAGTCAAAGAATAATTGTTGTTTTGTTTACATGAATGAAACCTTCTATGGTCATACACTTAATATAAATGGTTTATTGAATCTCGATCGTAGTGATACACATATTCATAATATTGAAGCCAAAAGATGCAAGGTTAATAATGATAGTGCAACTTA